>SNQJ01S0084504.1:34606-51108 GCA_010110895.2 Picea sitchensis | reverse complement strand
AATAGAGCCCTAGAAAAGAGTTATTAGTTAAATTTTATGATTGCGCGGTGTTATTAAGAGTTGTTGTTTACTCAAAGGAAAGAGATGAAACTGATGTTGTATAAGACTCTGACCCAACAATGCATGGATGAGAATGAAATATATCACTTTTCGTTCAATGAATCCTATGTATGGGAGGGAAAGAGAAAGTTTTCTAGATCAACCTTGAACTACAATGCAAAATTTCTTTTAAAATGCAAATGCAACAAATTACGCATCAATAACAATTCTCTATTGCTTCTTTTTCAATAAGTTCAACAATTGATTTTCAATGTTTTCGAGGACGAAAATGATTTTTTGAAAGAAAAACTTTGTTCACTTTTCAAAAAGGACCCTCACCATGCTAATGAGAGTAAAGAAAATCAAAAACCAATGAACAAGCAATGATAAAAACCCAATCCACTCTTTCAATGAAAACAAAAATAACAACCAAACCAATCTAGTCTTTTCAATTACATGAGAAAAGTGATCTTTCAAACAATAAGCAAATGATGAAGACCAAGAAAAAATCAACTTTCAACCGATCACCGGTTCTTAACTAATCAAACACACCCATATTCTGAAATCAGAGAGTATGGTTTTGCCAAGAAAAGTCAAGAAATGAAAGTCAAGACAAAAGTGACAAGAAGAGCCTTTGAAATCTGAAGATTGTTGATGCACGAAAACGAAGACAAGAAAGACATCAATCAATGGTCCAAGAAACTCTTATGAGGCACCTAGACTGATCTGGGCAGTTGAAGATGCCAACACTCAAATCCAAAAGTTTGAAAAAACAAGTTTGCAGGCTGGCAATATTACATAGTGCGAGAATTAGTGATTCTCGCAGGTGACCCTTGAGCAGAGTGCGAGAACCTCGCACTGAACTTAAAGGAAGAATGCAAACTCTATAGATTCTCGCAGGCTACTGTGAATTGCAGTGCAAGAATGTTTGAACTTACTCAAATTTTTGGAAAATGACATAAAATTTGAAGAGGCCTCTGGACCCAGAGGGTCTATCAGGGTATCCTGAAGACTCAGAGATTGATACGAATGGAGAAAAGTAAAACAAGAGAAAATGGCCACAGAAAAATACCAAAAACCACAAACAAACGGGTTATAATCCCCAGTGGAGTCGCCAATTTTGTTATTGGACTAATCGGTAGGTGCGGACAGTAACAGATCTCCCTAGATCCACCTGGATCTAGAACAAAACAAGACATGACATGACTCTTTCCCTAAGTTTTGACCATTGAATTAACTAGGAGGAAGGAACAAATAACATACCTTAGTATCGCTTCCTAGGGTCTTTGTTGCTCCCACTTCACTCCGGTGCTCTCGTGAGGTCAAGACCAAGACAACACAAACCAACCAAAGTGAAGATAGCAAAATATATTCAACTGTCAACCTATGTGTATGATCAAGGAATTACACAATAAAGTGAAAATAGCTTTATGGGAAAGGGACATGACACTATATCATATTAATTGAAAGTAAATATTACAACCTGATAGCCTTGATGTCGCAAGCTTCCTTTCTATGGCTCTTGGCTCCAACACACACACTTTCTCAATCCTTGCATGAAGAAGATCAAATCCTCTTGATAGGCTTGCTAGAGTCTCCAAGTTGTTGTTCAAGCTAAGTCCTTCACACAATTCTTTCACCAATTCTCCAATGAATCTTTCTTAACCTTTTCCATGAGAATTCCCTCAATATATATGAGAGAATGAGATAGTTACTTGGATAATAATGATCCCACAATATCGGGGAATTCAATACAAGGATAACCATTCGAATGCCAACCCATTCTTCTAGAAGATTCCCTTCTAGAAACATCGAGAACTCATCTTTTTCCATGCTTTAGGAAGAGTTCGCACCCTGGCTATTCAACACAGTGCGAGAAGTTCACACCCTAGCTTAAAGCAGCCTACGAGAATGGGTCATTCTCGCACCCAAATATATTAGCAGCCTACGAACCTTCTTCAAAAATGAGTTTTTTGGGAAGAGATGAAAGTAACTTTTCTCAGGAGAAAGTTCTTATGAACAGCCTGAGTACACCATCATCAATACATCATCATGACGACCAAAATCATGGGTAACACCATGCGGAATGTCTGACCTGGAATATGATTTTGGCATCTAGAATTTTCTTTAACTTCTGACACATGAGAGGCTCAAGGGAGAGGTGATACTTTCAGAGCTTCTGTTGAAAGGGTTTCACTTTAAGTTTCAAAGGGATAGTGTGTTGAATGATATGAGTGTCATATATTTTTAGGTCTCGGTAGGACCACACGAATACATATTGATACTGTTTGAAGAGTCTAAGATATGTCTTCTTCTCTTCTTTGGATATTGTCTTGGCGATATTCACATTTTTGGGATTTTATGGGGTTCTAAGGTTTATAGTTTCATGCATGGGACAAAAATTACCGGCCTTCGCATTTTTGGATCCTTTAAATCGCTCTTTCATATGAAATAGGTTTTCTAAGTTAGCTATCCATTTAGGGATTGTGTGAGGCTTCAATCTGTTAATAGGTTGAATTTTTTGAGGATCAGTTTCTGTCGATTCCTCCTGGAAAACCTCATCGTCAATGGAAAAATCTTTGAAATTGTCTTGGTTAGTTAGGAAGTTTATGATCTATTCATCCCCTTCAAATAATTTCCAATTAGAAATATTGTTGGGAATCGATGGTTTGTAGATTATTTCAATAGTGAATCAGGAGTCTTCATAATCTTCCAGGGGTGATAGCCTCGAGGCAGCGGTATCTAGAGAATCAACAAGACTTTTCTTTTCTCTAGGGATGGCTGTGATATCGAAATCTTCAAAATTCTCCATTAACCTATGCACTTCCTGTTGATAATTCTCCGAGTGTGGGGAATTTCAATGTATAGTATTCCTTACTTGTCTAACGATAATTTTAGAGTGTCCGAAAAACTTCAATTCTTTGGCATTTAAGTCTATGGCTTTGTTTAATCCTTGTACTAGAGATTCATATTCGGCGGTGTTGTTTGTGCATTCAAATTTGAGCCTACATGAGAGGAAATGGTGTTTTCCTTTAGGATCAATGAGGATGCACCTTGCTCCTGACCCTTCTTGCGATTTATATCCATCAAAATATAGGGTCCAACATTATGGGAAAGGGGTGTCGGCTTCCCGCTCCCTATTACTTTCCTCTTTCCCTCCTGCTAGATCCAGGATTTCTAATGCAGGTTCTTGGCAGAAGAGGGTTTCTTCTGTCGGTATTGGCGATTTCCCTTGAAACACCATTTCAGAGTTTTGAGTAAGAGGGACATCAGATAAGAGAGGGGAAAAGTTCCCAAAGTAGGAGTCGTGGGAATAGTTTCCTAGCATAGGGAAATCTGTCGATGCAAGTTCGTTCAAGGTTTCTATGTTAGTGACGGTATGTTTTGGATACCTTTCCCTATCGATTCTAATCATATTTTTGTATCCCTTTACTGGAAACAAAAGGTGTTCCCAGTCTGTACTAAAGTATCTATTTAACTTCTCAGACCAATCTCGACTTAGTAATAACCCGTAGGCCTCTGGGATATCTACTACAATTATGTCAATTACTTGCACAAACTTGGGATCTATCACTATTCTGATCATTACATATTTGAGTTCCCCCATGAATTTAACCTGGGTTCTATCTAGTTGTATTACATGTTTATCTCTCTTGAGAGCAACGACATTTAATTTTTTGCAAATAGACAAGGGTATAACATTGGAATATGCTCCTGAATCGACCAAACAATTGTGGAGGTTCCTGTTGAAGACTTCAAACATTAAGAGGAACAGTGGAACAAAAGGTTTTCCCTTCCTATCTTCCGAGAAGGTGTTTACAGTTGGTTTAATCACCATATCTATGGGAGATAGATTTCTTTCCTGACCATTTCTATTCATAGGTTTTTCTACTGATTTCAAATCTTGTAGCAAAACGTCCTTCTACCGAGGGATTGTGCATATGTCCATAACTGATATATTAGCCTTTAAATTATTCAAATCTTCAACTACGTTGTAATCCAGTTTGGGCAATTCTCAGGTATGGATTCTTATAGGGTTTTTACTGGGAGAAAAAGGTTCTTTCAGGTGATCGGGAGTTGTATTACTCCTTGAAGTCTGGGTGGAAGTGATATCTTTTGAGACAGGTGGACCTTTACTTCATGTTTGTGCAACCGAGACTTATGCGAGTTGTTCTTGAGACTCAAACAGGTCGTCAAAAGGCATGATTAGGTCGGGGTCCCATATCAACATGGTTGTATCTTCCGGTGGATCAATATCTTCCTAATAAACAACATTCATAACTGAACTGGTTTGTTGTTCGGTTAGGGAGACTCCATCTAGAAACCTAATTGGCCATCAAATTCATGGCATGCACCCATTGAGGGCAGTCTCTTTCAGAGTGGTTTTCTTTGTGATAAGTGAAAAAAGAATCAGATGCTACATTCCCTAGATCGATATTTAAGTTAGTTGGGGGAGGTTCAATTCTTTGAAAGGTGAGTTCCTTTTAAAGAAAGTCTTATAAGGCCTTTGGCTTTGGTTTTCCTCCCCTTCATTTATCTTCATGTCTATGATATCATTTGATAATTTCTTAACCATGCGTTGTAGGTCTTCTATGTCTCCATTACTCGTGTCGGGAGTCTCTTCTTCTTGTTTCCCCCGTGGTCTAGTCAAAAGGAATCCTCTCCTAGGAGGAGGTTGAACTTCTTTCTTAACTAAAGAGACCTGGCCTTCTTTACACCCTTTCATCTAGAATTCTACCATTTTGGCTTCTTCAAAATTCTCAGCTAGATTTCATTTGGAAGCCATTTTCAAAAACATGGAAATAGAGGTTGGGAGCGCATTGGCATATACTTCGATTTTCATCTCTTAAGTAGGTTTAGCTTCGGGATGGAACTTCTTTAAGATGGTTGTGAATATTTGATTGAAATATTTAACCTTTTCTTTCGAACTCATGGTGGCAGAGAACAATTCAACCATCAAAACTCCTATAGTGGTTTCTTCAGCGCATTTGTCTAGAAAATATTTCTAAAACTTCATCCAGCTAGTTATAGATCCTACAGAAAGATTAAAATACCATGTGGAAGATGAATTTTCAAACGTATAAGGGAAAAGTCAGCATACTATGTCTTCATGTTGGACGTTCATAGGTTTGATCGCTAGTATGAACTTCTTGATAAGATCATCAGGCAATCCTGAGGCTTCAAGGTCAAATTTAGGAATAACTTCTTCGAGTGTCGGGGAATATTATGTACTCGGCCTAGGATGGACAAAGCGTCTCTAGCCAACCAATTTTGGTTGTTCTCAGGTGGGTTTACCCCTTCTTCCTCATGGTCATTGTTGTTCTCCATACCTTTGAAATCTGAATTAGACTCTTCTTCTTCCAAAAAATCGTCTACCTCAGAGACATCACTGGCTGACGTTTCAGGGATTATATTAAGAGGATGTTCGATTTTGGTGATTTCAAAATCTATTAGGTCTTCTACCATGTGCACGAAAACATCATCACAAGTATTGACCACTTGTCTACTTGATTTTTTTCTTCAAGGAAGTATTGGAGCTAAGGGTAACACACTAATCTATCGGGCATATGCTCTTGTGATTCTTCTAAGACGATTTAACTCCTCGTGAGGAAGAGCGTAGGGTATATCAGGGAACAATCGTTCTTCCTCAGGCTGGGGTGAGTCACTCATTTCAGGAGTACTCAACGCATGTGGGTTGTCTTGGGAATGACTAGCCATGCATGTGGGAAGTTATGAATCTATAGGTTGCTTGAAATACTATGTGAAAAATGTGTTCAACCATTCATTCTCAAGCCCTCCTTCTAGCACCAATTCTGTTGATGGGTCCTAAATCCCTTAATTCAACAGCAGGAACCAAACCTGCCACCGAGGCCCAATTAGACTCGAATGGTTCTCGAGATCTTACGATCCGACCAATTTATTGATGGGATTTATGTTTTCTTGTGAAGGTTCCTCCTTCAGTTTAGACAATCTCTTTTTGCAATTTTCTCTTGGGTGGTACTGATATGAGATGTAAGATGGTATAAACCAACTTGAAAAAAAAAAGGATTAAGTTCTAACTATTGGGGAAGAGTCTGAGCTTGGGATAACCCACTTCTCAAACATGCAGATGACAATTTATACCACAGGCCTAGTAGTAATACATTAACCATGTGATCATCCAATTACTGTCTGAGATACTAATTATCAGAAAGAAGAAACATATGCGATAAGATAATGGAAAGAAAAATAATTCACCTACACTAATCATCCATCACGTGATAACACAACGATTCATCTTCATCATTGAAGTAAAGAGCAACAAAACATTGCACCAGATAACTTGACAATAGATTAAATTTATCTTACTCATTACAACATCATTCATGAAACGATATAGGAAACAGTTCTTCTCCACGTCCAATCACGCACGCATTTCATGAAAATAACTTTGTCTCTGGTCCAGAAGTACTTCTCTATTAATGGTATCTCAGAAATAATTCTTGACAAAACCAAAACAGAAGAGTTTCTTGCAACAACCATTGACCTCTAACTAATTGGTCGACGTTCTTATTTATAACATAAAATTCAACTAAAAATAACGACTAAGTGTAGTTTAACAAAACAAAATTTGCCACGTGGCATCTTCTTATAACATTTTCTTTGACAGACAACTCAAGATATCGCTTGAAAGGGGTGACGTTTCTCACACTCCATCCAAATGATGAACAGTTCCTCGCAAGTTTGGGCCCATGTAAATCTATGTTGTTCCAATGGATCCACGTAAATTCCTCTGATCTCCACCGCATGTGCCTGGTACTTCACCAGACTGGTATTTAACTGTTGTAGAAAAGTCTGAGCCTTAATCGGATGTTCCATAAATTGTTGCACTTGTCCTGGATATGCGTCGGTCAGCTTTGCTAGCTCTTCGTCCCATAATGAATCCTCCTTGGTATGTGATTCGACTATGCCACACAATTCGACGAAGTTTTCAGGGGTGCCGAACTCGGGGAGTCTGATATCCTTCATCGCTTTGTTGATTTTACCCCAATTTTTCTTGCATTTGGTCCACTGCTCTTGAATTTCTCAATGTGGTTCATGAGACATCTTAGTCCAATACTCGTTTGATTGCTTCATATGATCAAGACTACTTTTTCCCAACATACAAATGTTGTGTTCATCTTTATCTCTTCCCTATTGCACTGCACCAATGTATTCAATTCTATCTATGACTTGTTGTGCCTTTTCATACCACCGATCCATATCCTTGCACATTACGAGTGCCATGAGAGTGTCTTCCTGGAGCTCGGATATCTTCGCAGTAAACATGTGCCTCTCTTTTTTTAACTTGTTGTAAGCTTCTTCAAACTTGCTTCTTAGGTATACCATGGTCTGAGTGGTGCCCTTATAGTATTTGTCTAGGTGGCGCAAATGTTCAAGTTCCTTCAAGGCGGCGATCAACTCCTTTTCATCATTTTTGGCTCTGTCCAGGGTGGCATCTGAGATCCCCATTCCCACACTGATGAGCTCAGATGTTCCAACATCTTCTTTGTTTATCAAATTCTCCTTTGTGGTGATGAGTATGGAGAGATCTAGCATGATCCTTCTTTTCTTTGTGGTTCTTTGGATGATGGCCTTCCTCTTTCGATCATAGGAGATCACATATATATTGGCTACCTCGTCTACAGGTTCAAGAATTTGCTGATCACCCCATGTGAGTGTGTTTCCTAGATTTTCGGTCATGTATAATTGTGCAAGATCAGGTTCTTGAACTCCCTCGTTGTGCTCCGAAGGCCCGGCCTTTGCCTGTCGCTTATCAAGGATCTGAGTATCGAGCAAAATAGAAGCGTCAGGAAAAAAATCGATACTTACTTGTTCATCGGTCATTGGAACGTCAATTTCCTTTTGTAGGGATCCTTCCTTAGGCTCGTCCAGTTCTAACTTGTCCTTCGAACTGTCTGCTCGGGTTTTCGGTGCATCGGGCCTCTTTGTTCTAAGAAGACTTTTGGGTTCTATTTCCTTTCATGGGACCTTCTGGGTTTGAACCCTGGGATCAAGAGAATAATTCTTCTCATGTCCATTTTCCTCTTGGATATGCACATAGGTCTCGCATGATGCCTTTGGGCTCTCATCATCACTATATATATTTATAAACTCGTTCAAAGGATTAGGTGCGCTTGTTTCCACTGATACCCGACCCATCTCTGGTTTAATCGTCACACCTGTCGGCAATTTGGCCGGTGGAATTGTGGAATCAGGGTCACCAGACCCATTTATGTTACCAAGGTTTATGACATCAAGGTCGCTTGGCCCCACTAGGATTTCTTTTGGGCTATCGGTCGGGAGCCTTGGCATCCAGACGAGTTTTGGGTTATCCCACATCTTCTTCATTATATGTTGGGCCTGTTGATACATGTGTGCCCCCATCCCCCATGCAGCTTGAGCCTTGGGGAAATTCCTATCTTGAACCGGGGTTACCTAGGCAGTCTCTATCATTTCAATGGCTTCCTGGGGAGATTCCACCACTCTGACTGATATCATTTCTTCTCTTATCTTGATGGTCTCTTGAACCATTTGTTCTAGGACTTTTTCTTGATCATCCCAACTCATAGCCTTGAACCTAGTTGACTTAGGTTCAACCATCCCCACCATCACCTCTTCCAACTATTGAGCATTTTTGGTGAAGATTTCATCTTCAAACTGGTCGTGGGCATATGGCTAGTAGGAAGACACTTGTGATGCATGCTTCAGGACTAAACCTTTTGGGTCATTCTTGTTAAAGCTACTAGTTTGGAAATGGAACTCCAGTTGGTTCAACCCTTCCTATTTGGCTTGAGCAGTTTCCTTCACCATGTAGAAACCAACATGAAATCCATAGGGTATGAAGGCACATTTCTTATCTTTTACCAAAGTAGCATTGTAACCTTGCAGGATGGTCTAATAACATATTTCCCCTACTATTAGTCGATCAAGGACATATACAGGTAGCAGATGGGGTGCTCCGGTGGTGCCAAAAACCATGATGTAGGTATCACGCTCATCCAGATACCAGCGGCCAAATTTCAATATAATCTTTTTAGATGCATCTGACATCCTTGGGCACTCTTTATTGAACACCAAAAAATAAATGTGTGCAATAAACTGGTCGCAGATGAGAGAGTAAGATTTCTTGTACCTGTTCTCCCACAATATGCCAAAATAATCATGGAGCAGGAGCTCCAAGGTGTTCCATCTTAATTCCATTCCAACAAAGGCATTTATGGTGCACACGACGTCTAATATATAAGATTCCATGTAAAAGGATGGGGTCTCTCCTCTTTCGGTGCCTGAGCCTGTCGTATGAAAGTGCTTAGCATTTTGGAGATGATGGCACCCCAATTGAAACTTATTCTGGAAATGGCTACAGTATAAGCTAGAGGCATATAAGCCTCTGAAAACTTGAAGTAGTCTTTCTCCCCATGAAATCAGCAGAGGAGGTCCATTAGATAAATGTACAGCTCTCTTAGGTTGGATTTTGGGTACCAGCCGGAAGTTTGATTAGTGAAATTTTTATCTTCTCTCCACCAAGACGCCATCACCTTGCTCGTGTCATGTTTCTCATAGAAGCTTACAACAAAATCGGTATTCAGTCATCCTTTTAGCTCTCTGAGCTTGTAATAATTATGCACTTCAACTGGAAGGAAAACCCCGACACATCCTCTGTTGTAGTCATTAATAACACATATTTGTGTGTCACTGTGATCGATAAGCCATTTCAGTAGTTCTATGCAGTGGAATACCGGAGTCCTTCTCGCCACCATGTGCAGGTACGCCTTTTGGACATTCGGGAGGACTTCATCATCGCGTTTTCTTGTATCGAGATCGTTGTGCGGGGTATACTCGGGGAATTCCTCCCCCTTGATTTTCTTGAAAATTTCTTCCCAGCACAGGAACACTTTCTTGGTCCCGATGTTCACCTCTGTGTGTCCAAAGGCCAGGGGCTGAATGAAATCCTTCTTGGAGGATGTTTTGATGAAGGGCACCATATTTGGAGCAAAGTCTAGTTGTTTTTCAACCATTGGGGAAGAACCTTCTCCCGTATCTAGTTCTTGTAGCTTTGGCACTCTTGGAGATTTACTGGTAGTAGGTTTCTTTGGAGGCATTGTTCCTACAACTGAAAACTATCCTTTAGGCATGTGTATAGAGTAATATTGGATAAAAATGTATAAAATGAAGTGTAAAACATCCATAGACCGGTACATACCTCTATCACTTGCTAAACATGTTGTTTAATAATCATTGGACCTTGGACGATTTCCCCAGATTGCTTGTCTCACTCCTCTGGATGTTCTAAACTTCCTTGTGCACAGAATAAGATTGTTTACAATGACCCAAGAATATTTAACGGGAGAGATCATATTAGTCATAACAAACAATTAATTCGAGTGATGGGTGAAATTCAAAACAACCTACCACCAAATATCTGCAAATAAATTATACGTGAGTCGACGGAGGGGGCGCAGAGGGTGATGCATTGTATTAGCACGTTCAAACGACCTTTTGATTCACGCATGAATTAGAAAATAATGTGGGATTTTGGAATTAATTAGTTCTTTAAATGCTTCAGATCCATCGTATCTTAGAGATAAAACATCTCATCACGTCACTTTCTTAGTGGGAAGATCGAGAATCGACGATATCCTTATGTATGTTTCTGTTGGTATCCTCCTAAAAAAAAATTCCAACGTCGACGGGTTTTGTTGTATGACACTGGTTCGGGGAGAGACTTGGGTCTCGGGATCTAGTAACGATTCAAGAAAACTAGATTGTATGTTTAACCTCTCGGGAAACGATAGATGGGAAAAGAGGACAGGTGGTTTGACCATACATCTCAGTCGGCGTCAAGTCAATCGACAGGAAACGTGTATTAAAATAAACCTGGATTTGTCGAGGGTGAAAGGTATCGGGGTCGGGGCTCAGGGGTTGACTCATCATGGTCTCTACGGGCTATCCTTCTAAAATCTGATTGATGCCAAAAGTTATCGGGGATGGTCTTTCAGAGATAGTTCCATTGCGGAGTTCCCTTGTGGGTTATTATCCTCAAAAACCCCAATACCTAAAACATTTCGGAAGTTGGCAATTGGTGATATCGTTCCTTTATTCGTGAGTGATTACCCTTTTATCCTTTCACCTATGCTGAAGGGATCGGTCACCAGCGATGTCCTAGGTCATGCTTGTCGCAAAACAAATATCCTATCTACTGACGCCAACGAAAATTGAGACTCAAAAACTTCGGTTCTCTTGAATGTTTTCTCTCACGCTTAATCCTTCCCGATGTCGAATTACTTGAGCCCATCGGGGAAAATTTTGACTATCAATTCTCTAATTTAGTGATGCAGGAACATTGTGCAAATCCCAAAGCACGCTATTAAGCCAAAGAAATAGCTAGATGTGTGGAGGAAGAAAAAGAGCATGTTTTCATAAGAGCCGTTTTGAATTTTGAACTTAAAAGGCATTAATGTAATAATTAGGAAGAAGGCGTACTTTACATTTATATCTTGGAGGTTGTAAATAGATTTTGATTATTTTCTCTCATCTGTCAATGTAAAAGGCATTTAAGCCCAGTTAATGAAAGTAGGTAGATTTGAATTAATAGATTAGACAGTTTAGAGAGTAGGGGGAAAACGGATATAGACACCCTCGCCTTTGTATCATTAGTTAGTTGTAACATGAGTATAGAGAAGTAGTAGAGAGCTGTAGAGAAGAAGCCATGTACAAAAGATTTGAATTTAATATATGAAGCTTTCAAGCAGACTCATGGTGTTATGATGTTTTATGTTTATACATGGTGAATGGTATGCTCACGGTTGTTTTATTCTCTCTGTTATGCATTTTCTTTAATACTGTGTGTATGTATGAATTCATGTTGAATGTTTGAAGTCTGAGAGAGAAAGAGAATGAGTTTCAATTGTTTCTCTTCCTGAGTGAGAGTTCCTGCAAGAAGTGCAGTGAAACGTCATCAAGGAGTGTGTTGACAAAGGTTCATAGTTTATCTCTGAAACCTCAGGAGAGATACCATTGTTCTCATTCCAGCAGAAGTGCAAGACAAGAACAAAAGATGTGCAAGGTGTGTGCAGGCAGGTTGAGACCTTAGAACTTATCAACTAAGGTTGAGAGATTGAAGGATTGTTTTTGTAGAGAAAGTGCACAGAGTCCGGAGTTCAAGTACGCTGAAGTATTTGAAGGATTTCCACAACGAGTGTCTGTAGGAGTCTCCTTGAAGACCTGAGTTTGCGAAGAAATCTCAGAAGGGTTAGGGCCTTTGAATCAATCAAGAGAAAGCAGGAAGCTCAAGTCGCTGTGCATAATTCATGCCCTAGAGAAGGATTGCATAGTCAATTTTGAGCCAGAGGTTCTTGAGGAGGAACCTGAACGGTCGGAATTCTCCAAGGAGAACTCCCGAAATAGTGAGGACCGTAGGATCCAAGAAAGTTGTGGGGAAAGTTAAGCATTGGACATATCCACCTTTGAAAGGAAGGATTTAACGTGGACCATTGATTTCAATCATTGGACCGTCGAGATCATTTCGACATTTCGAGGGTCATAAGTCCAAAGTGTGGATGAAACCTTTGGTTGATCAAATCCCCGAAACGCGAAAAGAGTTTCATGTATAAAGGTGAAGAGTGACAAGTTTGAAATTTCAGAACTTCAGAATTTGGGTTTGGGAGGTCCTGAGGGCGAGTGATCGGGACATAGCGAGGAGGAAAGACAAAAATCAGAAATCGTGGCAGGATATTTGTAGGCATTTCGGGAATCAGCGTTTTGACATTCTCGTTGATAAGGAGCAGAGCACTCCACATAAGAAGTACCAAAAACGCAAAATGCGAAGGAACTATGGAGGAGTGTTTTGGAAATTCAGATTTCGGGACTCTGGGAGTCAAGAGATAGAGTTTCACATCATCGCAACTCTCGAAATCGCGATGAGTGGAAATCCGAGGTCAGTGGCGAGAAGGTTCTAGTGGTTGGTATTTTGGGTTTCGGAGGTTGAAAGGTAAGGCGCTCGACAACAGGATTCGCGAACTCACAAAATCTGATATCCCGAAAGGAAAAGGGGAAAGTCCCAATGTTAGTTAGGTGTTGATCGTGGAGTTCATGCCAGTGAAAATATCACGTGAGAATAACTCAGAAGGACCTGTGACATACACTCAGTTGGGTGTGTGTGAATAAATTTCCCGAAGAGGAAANATTGAAGAGCCTGTCAGACTCTAAGGGGCCGAAATTGAAAGATACTGTGCAGACTCTGACCTAAGGGTTGGGGTTCCTGCATCATTTAGACATTAGTCTTTTATGTTATATATTTTTGCATGTTCAAGCAATATTTAAAAACAAAATGGGAAAACAAAATGATAAGCAAAGGCAACATTTTCCATACCGAGGTTGAATTAGATAGTGCAAAGATCAAGTGGTACCCAAAAAGGTAAAATTTGACATAGGCTATTTTAGGGTGTGTTGAGTGCTCAACAGAACCTAGCAGTGTGTAAATTTTCAATTTTGGCTTTGATAGACGCCGCTCTATATGGGTGAAGGGGGCGTTGATTTTGACAAATTGGGGTGGCATATGGACATGTGTCGATGCGATGTTCGACTATATAAGGATTGAGGTCGGGCATCTCCGTATATGACCATGAAAAATTATCCCGGTATTCCTGAAAGAGATATTTGTAAGCTGTGAGTTCCTTAGGGGAGCATGCGGCACCAATGGTGATTTCTCCTACCATTCTCGGTTTGATGGAAATTTTGATTTTGACAGTGGGGGAGATATTGGCCATGTTTCCTTCTTCAAAATCATCTGGGGCAGGGATAGGGTTGTTGAACCAGTCTATATGCCCTAAAGGAATAAAATCCTTGGTTTCGATTACACATATGGAGGCTTTGTTTGGAGGGTCAAAGGATTCCTCTGAGAGAGAAAGCACTTTGTGATGGAGCACATTCCATGGGAAATCAAGGGTAGTGAGTTCCTCCAAGATATCTTCGTTGCAGTGGAAGATGCGAGAATACAGTGGATCCGGGGAGGTGACATGCAAGATTGTCAAAGTGTAATTTTCCTCAATTAGTGAAGACATAGAGGAGATATCGCATACAGGGCATGATGGCTCGCTTGAGATAAACCAAATTTCTAGACACTATGGGTGATAAATTATGGTAGGGGGCAATATTTCCTATGGGAAATTTACCGAAGAATTGGGAGGATTTGGGGGAATATCCTTAGATAGTCGATCTATGAACCATGGATGGGTAGGAAGTGACTCAGTTTCAGGGGAGGTGATATTGACAGTATCTAGAGAGTGCAGTACCATTGGTGAGGTGATCGGATGTGGTTGCACATGGGTTAAGTGACGACCTCGAGATGTAATAATCAAAGCATCGGTATGTAATGTGAGTAAGTAAGTCACATAGAGCACAAGGACATCTCAGCCGTTTGGGGACTGAGGAAGAGACAGTAAATTTTGGTGACTTGAGCACCAGAAAGGTGTGGCAAAGAGGGATCTTGCTGAAAAAATTGGCACACCGAAGCTAGCATATGGAGAAACTGAGGTAGAGTTGGGAAATGATGAGTGTAGTGGCCATATTCTCAACAAATGGCACAAGTGAATTTGGTTCGCAACCCTTTACTGCCTATAGTGGGGGACGCGGTAGTAGTACTACACGTGCTTGGTGAAGTGGCGAGTGATGTGGTTTCTCGAGGGAGTTGGATCAGATTGCATAACTCGAGAAGAGTAGGAAATCTATTAGTGGGGTGTCCCTCTCTTTCGCATAGTGTGCAAGGAGGTTGAACTTGGGGAGGAAGTGTAGCTGTGGGCTCTTTCTTCTTCCATCCTCCCCTAGTAGTGGTAGTGGTGTTGGAAGTTGGGTGTGAGGGTGGTGTGGCCAGAGCCTACACTCGAATCTGCATCGGGATTACTTTTGGCTAAGGAGGGAGAGATGGTTGAGGAACCATCGTGGGTGGGTGTAGATACCATACAAGTATGGAAAGCACCATTTTGGGAAGGGTAAGTGTCACGACTACCTGAAATGCTTGAAATCCTAGTGGGGGGTGGAAGAAGGGAATTTGAGTAATGGCTTGAGGGATTGTCTCCCAAACCGGGATTTTCCCCTAAAGGGGGGGGGAGGAAATCAGGCATAAGTGGTGTAGTAGGGTTCTCAAGGAATTCCTGAGGTAATATTTCTTCCATTGGTGGAACGTTGAGGTGTGGAGAGGCCTCAGTGGGAGGAATGGTGTCTTCAGTGTCAGTCCCATTAGAAGATACGACATAAACTTATGTTGAAGGGTGCATGAGAGGTGGTGCTCCATGGTATGCCCCCAGCAAGGAGGGGTCCTTGAAAATGTTGGGGCCCATGTCAATGAGTGAATAAGCATCTGAGCTAGTTCGAACAAGAGGAAAGATGTTATCAATGTTGGTGGAGTGGTTAGGCTCATAATGTGTAATTTGTTCAATGGTGACGATTTTCCCGTTGTGTGGGAACATCATCGTTGGAAACACAAAAGAGGTTACTTCCTTCATAGTATACATGTAGCTATGTCCAAACAAGATGTTGTAATTGAGTGGGGCGTCAATCAATTCAAGGCCGATAAGGATGGTTTTTTCGTCAATTATGACAGGGAAATTTTGGAAGAGCCCTTAAGGGGAGGATGGTCAACCATCATAGGCTCTCAAGGTGATGGAGGATGGTACTAGCTCAGGAGAACCATGTTTCTACCATATATTTTTGGACATAATGCATGTGGATGCACCTTCATCAATGATACACCAATGAACCATGATGTTCTGAATCTTTAATGGTATCTGGAAAGATATAAGAGCAGGGAGACGTAGTTCTCCATAATCTATATCAAATGTGATGAGTCTAGTATCTTCTCAGTCGACTGCCACCAAGGTGGAAATGAAGGATTTCTGCTGAGTTGGACAGGTTTGGAGGACCTCCGATACAGCCATGGTTGAAGGAAATTGTGCCAATTCATCGACCAGAATGTAATTGTGTGTTTCCCTAGCTTGAGGGTTATTACCATTATGTCATAATGGAATGTCAAGTATACGAATGGTAGGTTCAGTATTAGGGTGTGGAATAATCAAGGGTTGTATGGTTGTAGCTGATTCCTCTTATGAGGTGTTTGGAGTAGATTCTGTTGGAAATATGGCAATATCAGAGAGGATGCAGAATGTCAAGGTTGTCATTGATGGCAATCGTCTATGGAAGAATAAGCTAGATGATGACAGAGCAATATCTAAACGGAGTAATGAAGGGTAGTCGACCTGAGTCTATGGAAGAAGAAGCTAGATGATGACAGAGCAATATCCAAGAGGAGTGATGAAGGGTAGTCGACCTGATAGGAAGATGGTCGAGGTCGAGCGAAAGAAATAAGTCGCAGTCTAAGGAGGTCAATCGACGAAGAATGACAAAGGGAAGATCTAGTCAAAATAGAGTTCGAGGTTGAGGTCAATCGA
>SNQJ01S0084504.1:0-34596 GCA_010110895.2 Picea sitchensis | reverse complement strand
ACATCTTAATATCTGAATCTAACTGAATATAGAGTACATGATTGTCAATGAATGGATATTTGCATATTGGTGATATAAGGTTGATAAAGTTAAAAAGGATTAATTGTGTATGCTACTGATTCACCCCCCCCCTCTCAGTAGCATGGTGTGTTCAACAGATTCAAGGGGTGTGTCGTATTGATGACCACTTGTTTGCAGAAGAATTTCTTCTTCGCTAGTGAGGGGGATATTGCAATCAACCGTATTTCCAGGGTGGATGGGCCCTAGGTTTTGATACTGCCCCATTTTTGGTGGGAAAAGGTGTACCTCATGTTGGGTATTCATCACACCTTGGTGTGGAATAGGGCTTTGCAATACGGTCGAGGTGGTTCTATTTCATCCATTTGAAGTCATAAATTTGGGGGAAATGGTGACTGTAATGTCCATACTCACCGCAAAGAGTGCAAGGGAAGTTCGCCCGAAGATTGTTGTTGTTTTTCTTCCCTTGGAGTTTGTTGTTATTGTCCCCTTGGGGGTTCTGGTTTCCTTTATTTTGGTTTCCCCCAGTGGGTTGGTTTTGTTGGAGATTGTTTCCACCTGGTACTGGGTTATTATTGTTTCAGTTTTTCCCTTTATTCTTGGCATTATTCGATTGATGGGATGTATTTTTCGTATTCAACAATTCAAAAGTATGAAGTTGTTGAATGGGAGAGGGCTGAAAAAATTTAACATCGACATGTGGTTGTCCACCCTAATACACTTTCATCCCACGTATGCCTCGGTATGTATGCACCCTAATACACTGTCAGCCCACGTATGCCTCAGAAAATAGGGTTTTTAGTATTCGTTGTAATTCCAATAATTTTACCATCAACCCTTCATACTACCTCAGACTTTCACAACTTTAGATGTATCAATGAGTACTTGCAAGAAGCCTCACATATGTATGCAGGCTAGCAGTGTATTAAGGTGTGCACATGTTGGTAAATCCATGGAAACTTGAGAAGATGAAGATGCATAGGTTCTATATTTTGAGATCAAGCTCCTAGGAAGGTCTATAGTGCTAAGATACATCAGATCTATCCATTGGTTCAAAAGAACTTGTGTTGGTTGTTGTATTGAGAGGATGAATATCAGAAAGGATTTGAATTCTAGATCATGTGAGGGATATTATACTTGTTTATGATTATGCACATTTATATGGCACATGACTAGAGAGAGATATAGATATTTTGGGTAAAGGGGATGCGAGAACAAGGTACTTATATAGTCTCAATACAGTGACAAGTTACAAATCTATGTTAAATAAGTTACAAAGGGTCAGAAGTTTTCAAGAGAAAGGAAACCCTAGTTTTCATATTGCGTACACATGCTACATAGCAGTTTGGTCGCGTACATACACGATCTTCATAAAATACATGGTGTGTACATACGTGTGCTCCAACACTACAGGTCGCCTACCTGTTGTATTTTTGTTGATACATGCTTAGTTCAGGTACAGGTTGATTACAGGGAAGTTGTACATATTAGATGAAGGTCAGTGGTACAGGTTGGTACAGTTGTACAATGGTATATCTCATAGTGATAGTCTGACAGTGGTTCCATCATTCTAATTATATGTCAGGGCCATTCGACGAGGCAAGGACAAGTGGTTTTAGCCAGAGCACATAGGGGGTTGTATCCTCCTTCTGGTTATAGCCAGAGAATTGGGGAGTTGGAGCTTCCCTCAGGTTGTAGCCTAAGAAACTAGGGGGTTGGAGCCTCCTTCCAGTTGCAACTGGAAAAAAAAGGAAGTTGTTGCTTCCAATGAATGTAATTCTTCAAGACATATAAGAAAAAACATTATGTGGTTTTCTCCCTCTTTGGGTTTCCAAGTAAAACATCGGTGTACTGTGTAAGTGTATGATTGTTCATTTATTCATTTCTTATTTACTCTGCAGTTATTGGATGATAATGCTACATTGATATAACACTTGGATTATATGGTTAAAAAGGATTAAATTTATCTATTACTGATTCACACCCCCTCTTAGTAATCCAACAATTGGTATCAGAGCAAGTTCCTTCAGAAATTAGTTTAACCACTGAAAGGTAGATCATAGAGAGCAACAAGTTGTATAAAAATGAAATACCACAGTTTGATAGATAGAAATATGCATTTTGGATCATAAGGATGAAGACATATATACAGGCATAGGGATTTGAAATTTGGAAATCAATTGTATATGGATACACAGTACCAACAGTTCCACCAACAAATGATAAAGCAGTGAAACTTAGTCAGAACAATTCCAAAGCCACAAATGAACTTCTAAATGGTCTTGGTGAAACAGTGTTCACCAAAGTTGCACATTGTAAATCCGCTAAAGAGATTTGGGACAAAATTCAAAATATTTATGAAGGAGATTCAAAAGTCAAAGAAGCAAAGATTCAAACTTACAGAGGTCAGTTCAAACAACTAAAGATGAAGTAATATGAGAATATTGCAGCTTACTTTTTACGAGTCGATAAAACAATAAATGCAATCATGGGATTGGGAGAAGAAATCAATGAATCTGTAATAGTTCAAAAGTTACTACGATCTCTTCATATGAGATTTGACCCTAAGATATCAACACTAGAAGAAAGAGAAGATCTAAACTCAATAAGCATGGACGAACTACATGGAATCTTCACAGCATATGAAATGAGAACTGAACAGGAAAATCCAGATGTAAAAGAAGCAACCTTCAAAGAATCCAAAAGATCAAAGCAAAATGAAAGGAAGAAAGAAAAATAACCTAGCAACAATAGTGACGTCTCGGAAGATGATGAAGAAGTGGCCAACTTTGTCAAAAGACTGAACAAGGGAACCGACGATAGATATAGAGGTAAGATTCCTTTAATTTGTTTTAATTGTGATGGTATTGGTCATTTTTCTAACAAATTTCCTCATAAGAAAAAGAGAAATGATGAAGGTTACTCAAAAAACAAACAAACATATAAATTCAAAATAACCACAAAGAAATTTTTCAAGAAAATATTATGCACCAAAGAAGACATATCATCATCACATGAAGATGAAATCAGTGACAGTGATACATAAAGAGTTATGTTCATGGTAGTAGAAGAATCTGATAAAGAAGACTCCGAAGAAGAATAAGGACAAGTCGAAGAAGAAATTGAAGAGGCAGAAGTTGACTATCGAGAGGAATTGTTGAGTGTCATAGAAGTTATCATAAGAGAAAAGAGGAAAAACAAGAAGCTACAAGTGGAACTAGAAAAGAAAGAGAACATTCAGGAATTTGAACAAATGATCACAAATTGGAAGGTTCAAATTGAAGAAGATAAAATAATTGAAGAAGCACTCAAAGAGTAGCTAGAAGGAAGAGACATGATTATTGAAAATTTGGAAGCAAAGATTGTCACATTAATAAAGGATCTTCAAAAGAAAAATATGCAAAAACAACTCAAAACTTTTGAATGACATTATCAGTAGTCAAAGGCCTAATCATGACAAGTCCATACTTTGATACAATCAGACAGAAAACAAATCAATCTCCAAAACAATAGAATAAGAAACATATCCAAAAATCTATGCAGAAATAGTCAAAGAGGATAGGAAGGTCTACAGAGAAAATTATAGGGACACTCCTCCACCAAGAAGATTCAGATTTCATAATCAACGACCAACAAAAATAGATAGGTCTCAAGAAGAAGAAGGATTCATAAGAGCACCTCCTCTCAAAATATCTTCAACTCCCAGGTATCAAACTAAATTTTTTGGTTTATGTTATGCATGTAGTAATTTTGGACATAAAGTTGTGAATTGCAGAGATAACAACAGGAACATAAACAACTTTGAAAGTCATACACAAAAGGGTTATCCAAGAAGGCCTAGTGAAACACATAGAAGAAGTTACAACAGGTTTGAATCATTGAGCACTGAAGTGGAATGCTACAAGTGTAACAACTTTGGCCACATGACCAAAGATTGTAGAATTAAAACCCATCCTAGAGAACCACAATATAACAACAACAATCACAGACAAGAACCTCGGAAAAGGACATGGATAAGAAAGCAGAATCAGTACAAAAATGAAGAATGCACACTCTCTCTACAAGATAAGCAGAAGAAACATGGTTGGTATGTTGACAGTGGTTGTTCAAAAAAAATTAAAGGTGATAGAGATAGGTTTCTTACATTAATAAAGGAAAGATATGGATCAGTCTCCTTCAAAAATGATGATTCAACTAAAATCATTGGAAAATGCACAGTCAGAATTGGGAACAAGAATACCAAGGCAGAAAATGTTCTACTAGTAGAAGATATGAAACATAACCTTATAAGTGTGAGTCAAATGTGTGAACAAGGTCATAAATTTACTTTCGATTCAAAAACATGTGAGATAAGAAAAGAATGTTCAGGAAAATTGATTTCTACAGCGGCGAGAACTTCAAGCAACATATATGTGTTAAGTGAAATTGGAAATGAAAAGTGTTGTATAGGAAAGGAAGATGAAAGTTGTCTATGGAACAGAATAATGGGTCACATACATTTTGATAACCTTGTCAAAGTCAGAAAAAGATAAGCAGTCAGAGAAATGCCCAGATCATGAAACCAACCAACACTTTATGCAAGCATTGTCAACAAGGAAATCAAACAAAGACCAGGTTCAAATCAAAGGAATATGCAACGAAAAGACCACTGGAAATTGTGCATACTGATCTAGTTGGACTAAATACAACAAAGGGTTTAGAGGGTTATTAATACTTTATGTTGTTAGTTGATGATTATACAAGAATGACTACAGTTTTCTTTCTCAAGAATAAGTCAAAAGCTTTTGAAAACTTCAATATCTACAAGGAAATGGTTGAAAATGAAATGGATTAAAAAATCAAATGCTTGAGATCTGATAATGGAGGAGAGTTCACTTCAAAGGAATTTATGTACTACTGCAGCAGTCATGGACTGAAAAGTAAATTATCCGTTGCTAGGACACCTCAATAGAATGGATTTGTTGAAAGAAAGAACAGGACAATACAGGAAATGGCACGAACAATGCTAATGGATTCCAAATTTGAAGAAATATTTTGGACAAGGGTAGTGCATACAATAGTTCACATTCAAAATAGAGTAATTCTCAGAAACAACACTGATAAAACTCCCTACGATCTATGGAAAGGAAGACCAACAAATATGAAGCACTTCAGAGTTTTTGGAAGCAAACGCTACATCAAAAGAGAAGATGGCAGAATGAGAAATTTTGAATCTCGTGTGGACAAAGAAGTACTTGTTGGTTATTCAAGTACAAGAAAATAATACAAGTGTTACAACCTGAGATTGAACAAAGTTGTGGAAAGCATCAACGTAACAATTGATGAAACATGTAGACAATAATTAAAGGAGGAAGAAAATGAATCAATGGAACAACTTTACGAAGAAGAAACAGAAGATGAAAAAGTAGAAGGGGAAGATGAAGAGGATCCGACAGAATCATAAGAGAAAGTTCAACAAGTGCCTCCAAAGACACCTAGCAGACAAGTATAAAAGAATCATCCTTTAGATCAAATTATCGAAAAAAAGATGCAAGATTTGAGACATGAAGAAGAATCTATTCACTAGAACAAATGCACCTAGCACTCACATATACGATTGAACCAACCTATTTTGAAGAGGCCAGTAAGGATGATTTTTAGAATAAGGCCATGGATGAAGAATTGGATCAAATAGAGAAAAATGACACTTGGGAATTGGTTCCAAGACCAAAGGATAAGAATGTGATCGACACAAAGTGGGTATACAGAAATAAATTGAATGAAGATGGGCATGTTACAAGGAAAAAATCTAGATTGGAATGTAAATGATATGCATAGGTTAAAGGAATCTACTTTGAAGAGACATTTGCCCCAGTTTCCAGAATGGAAGCAATCTGATTGCTTTTATCTTATGCATGCTCCAAAAATATTAAAGTGTATCAGATGGATGAAAAATCAACTTTTCTGAATGGAGAAATTGAAGAAGAAGTATTCATTGAACAACCAAAAGGATTTTAGTTATCATAGAATGTGGATTAAGTGTGTAAATTAAATAAGGCCTTGTATGGTCTAAAATAGGGTCCTAGATGATGTTATTGTAGACTGGATAAATATCTACAATAGGCAGGGTTCAGAAAATGAAGTGCAAACAACAACCTCTACATCAAGGTCAGTCAAGATAGTATTTTATTAATTGAAGTTTATGTTGATGATATTATTTTTGGTAGTGATGATGACAAGTTAATCCAGAAATTTGCAAAGGATATGCAAAATGAATTTGAAATGTCATTACTTGGAGAACTATCCTTATTTCTGGGACTTTAGATATGTCAAAGTAGCCAAGGGATTTTTATTTCTCAAACAAAGTATATCATAGAAATGCTAAAGAGGTTCAGAATGGAAGATTGCAAACCAATTATCACTCCCATGGAAACCAGTTGCAAGTTGAGAAAATATGATGATTCAAAGTCTACAAATTAGTGGCAATATAAGTCAATTCATGGTAGCCTACTATATGTGACAACATCCAGACCAGATGTAAAGCATGAAGTTGGACAGGTGGCACGATTTCAAGCAACACCAAAGGAATCACATGTATTAGTAGTGAAGAGGATTTTCAGACATCTCAAAGGAACATAAGAGTTTGGATTATGGTATCTAAAAGGAAAGGATCTATCACTTATTGCCTACAAAGATGCATATTGGGCAGGTTGTATTGATGACTGAAAAAACACCAGTGGAGAAACGCTCTACTTGGGTGAGTTTTTAGTATCATGGATAAGCAAGAAACAATCATTAGTATCTTTATCTACAACTGAGGTAGAGTATGTTGCAAGAACAACATGTTGTACACAGGTTCTTTGGATGAAACAAACTCTGACAGATACACAAGTTGAGTATGATCATCCCATTCCAATCTATTGTGATAATACAAGTGCCATCATTATCTCAAATAACCCGGTGATGCACTCCAAGACAAACCACATTCCAATAAAGTATCACTTCCTATGGGAATAGGTTGCAGAAAATAACATCAGAGTTGAGTATGTGGGCACAAAAGAACAAGTGGCATACATATTTACAAAACCACTTCCATGGGAAGCCTTTGAGTATCTTCGCTAAAGACTCTGAGTTATTTATACTCCAAAATGAGTTATTTTGAATAATTACCTTATATGTCTTATATGTACACAATGAAGCACCATAAAAAGGATAGTTCAGTTAGGGGGAGCAGCCCCAGATGTAAATATACCTTTTCCATCAATGAAAAAGGGGGAGATATTTATGAGATGCAGAGGAAAAAGGCATGATTACAGTGGGAGAAATGGTCATAGAGATGTAGAGGATAGAGGCATGGTTCCAGGGGGAGCATGAGTGACATGAATTCAGTATTGCATGACATGATTTCAGTATTGCATCAGAGTGTTTCCATCAATTCCAAAGAGGGATATTGTTTATTAATCTTGGTTTTCATTAATGTCAACCCTTGAATAAATTTTGGTAGAAAATTCCAGTAGCACAAAGGTTTGGGTAATGGACCCAAGTTTGTTTGATGTAAAGATGACTCATTATTGTATTGTCATAGTTGATAAGAAGTACAAATGGATCAACTCCAAAGTGGTCCCCTTATGGTGAAATCCCTCATGGGAAGACGCTTTGTGGATTGAGTTATCCTAGAAGTATGGTTAGAGAACCCATACTTAATTGTGGAATAATGAGATGAAGGTCAGTGAATTTGTCAGTGAAACTATACTAGATGTATAGTTCTTGTCATTCCATTTTCGATGGTATGTGGAACATCACATAACTCCTCACGGTTAGAGAGTTATGGCCATGTGAAGTTGGAGGACCCTCATGAGTCATCTAGAAGCCCCAAAAAATCAAAGTGTTTGCGAAATAAATTATTTAAATAATAAAGTTAATGGAGAACTCCCTAAAATAAGGAAAGTGGGATGCTACATGAAAGTATAAATAAGAGGCAAGGCTCTCTCATTTAATTACACTTGAACACATTGAATATCTTTTGTTGTGTGAGGCTTATTGCAAGTACTCATTGATACATCCCAAGTTGCGAAAGTCTGAGGTAGTATGAAGGGTTGACAGAGAAATTCTTGGAATTACAATGAATACTAAAAACCCTATTTTCTTAGGCATATGCAAGTTGACAATGTATTAGTGTGCGTACATATTGAGGAATATGTGGGATAACAGTGTATTAGGGTGCGTACATACGCGGGCTAGTAGTGTATTAGGGTGCGTACATGTTGGTAAATCCATGGAAACTTGAGAGGATGAAGATGCAGAGGTTATAGATTCTGAGATCAAGCTCCCAAGAAGGTCTATAGTGCTCAGAAACATCATATCTATCCATTGGTTCAAAACAACTTGTGTTGGTTGATATATTGGGAGGCTGAATATCAGAAAGGATTTGAAGCCTAGATCATGTGAGGGATATTATACTTGTTTATGATTATACAAATTTATATGACACATGAATAGAGAGATATATAAGGATTTTGGGTAAAGAGGATGCGAGCACAGGGTACAGATATAGTCTGGATATAGTGACAAGCTACAGATCTATGTGAAATAAGTTACAGAGGGTCAAAATTTCTCAAGAGAAAGGAAACCTAGTTTTTAGAAGGAAAACGCATGTTGCATAACAATTTGGTGGCTTACATATGCGGTCTGCATAATAGATAGGGCATGTACATACGTGTGTTGCAACACTACAAGTCGCATACATGTTGTATGTTTGTTGATACATGTTTAGTTCAGGTACAGATTGATTATAGGGAAGTTGTACAGGTTGGATGTAGGTCAGTGGTACAGGTTGATACAGTTGTACAGTGGTATATATCACAGTGATAGTCTGACAATGGTTCCATCATTCTAATTATATGTCAGGGAGTTTGGACGGGGCAAGGACAGGTGGTTTTATCCACCTTCCAGTTGTAGCCGGAGAACACAGGGTGATGTAGACTCCTTCTGGTTGTAGCCAGAGAATTGGGGAGTTGGAGCTTCCCTCAGGTTGTAACTTGAGAAACTAGGGGGTTGGAGCCTCCTTCCAGTTGCAGCTAGAAAACAAAGGAAGTTGGTGCTTCCAATGAATGTAATTCTTCAAGACATTTAATTAAAAACATTCCATGGTTTTCTCCCACTTTGGGTTTCGACGTAAAATAATGGTGTACTGTGTATGTGTATGATTGTTCACTTGTTCATTGCTTATTTACTCTACATTTATTGGATGATAATGATACATTGATATAACACTTGGATTATATGGTTAAAAAGGATTAAATTTCTCTATTACTGATTCACCCCACCTCTCAGTAATCCAACAACCCTATCTAATGCCCCTTTGATTAGTCCTCCAAACTATGATAGCGATTATATCCTCTACTTGTCAGCCTCAACCATCTCAGTAGTAGGAGTCCTCATCCAACTAGGGGATGATGGGTGGGAACATGTCATTTACTACATCAGTAAAACTCTGTCAGGACCACCCTTGAAATACAAAAACGATGAGAAACTCTCCCTCACAGTTGTCCTCGCAGTCCAAAAGCTGTAACACTATATCCTTCTTTGAACTACCAAAGTCATAGCAGATTCCAACCCCATGAAGTACTTTCTTAGTCGATGAAAAATTAATGGAAAATTTTCTCGATGAATCATCATCCTTCAGGAAAATGACCTAGATTTCTCAAATCCTAAAAGAAAGAAAGAACTCTTCCTCTCTGAACTCATTACGAATTTTTTCTCATATGCTAAAGCTTCACCCGTCAATACGGATTTTCCCGAAAAACACCTCTTCTTCATCCCCTCTGATGACCCCTGGTATGGAGACCTTATCATCTGCCTTCAGACACAGATCTTTGGGTCTCATCTCTCTCGATACGATCGTCAACACATTCTCCATCAGGCCCCTCAATACCTTCTCCTCGGTGACATCTTTTAAAAATGAGGGGTCACCACCATTCTTCGCCAATGTCTGACCATTGATGAAGCTGACAAAGTCTTGAATGATTTCCATAGAGACGCTTGCGGTGGCCACCTCTCGGGTATGTCCACCACCCAAATAATCATTCGAGAAGGTGTTACGAGGAAAATCTCTCTATGGCTAGGGAACACCACAAAAAATGGAAATGAATGCAAAAATCAACTCTATTCTCAAGTATGCTATATAAACAAATATACTAACAAGATAAGATAAAAGTCCTACCTCATCCAGAAATTTGATGAAGTCCACCTTTGAGCACTTAACCCAAAGCAATATACCTGCAACTATTCCTCAACAACTAAGAAAAACAAGCATATGGTGATAATATATGATGTTAGCACATTCAATAGTATAATCCATTAATATACATAACAAATACGCCCATGGAATAATAATTCAAATATTTGCAAGATATCAATTGGATGGGAAAATAGTATTTCTATTAATATATGATCAACATAAGTGAAAAAGTTACAGACTTCAGTGTCGACACATTTCAGAACCAAAAAACTAAGTTCCTTCTAGCTAGGCCTCCACCACCTCAATCCTCCACCAAAGGAAAGATCATAGAAGAGAGACAATAAAGTTCTCAATCAATAAGGGAAGATCTTGGGGGATGAACACTCTGTTCAGACTTAAAGGACAAAGGGATGCAAACTCAATATGAAGTGAATAATTTCTCCAGAGTACCTTTTCTCTCAAAGTTGAATTCTTTATCCTCTTTTCCATAGCTCAGAATTGGCCCATTTATATCCTTCAAATGGAACTGAAGGTCCGAGTCAGAACGTTTCCAGTGTATGGAAGGACAAGGATAATTGATCTCCTATCATGACATGGAAACTTGAAACCATTTTTCATTTTTGGGAACAAATCCTGATGTACGTGGGTTGTAGTGGTGCAACATGCGTATACACATGTTGTATAGTATGCAAGGTGAGTACATGTGGGAAAAATGTATTTTTAGATATGGTATTTTCAAAAAGGGATGAAAAGTCTACATAGCGAAATGGAAAAAGGCCCTCTTTGAAAGATTACATAGGGTGAGGCAAATATTGCTATAATAGATGCCCCCTAATGTGTGAGGTCAGAGGAGTATTTGTGATGGCCAAAATACATTATAAAAATCTAGAAGTGGTGTGATGGGGAATGAGTTGGAAGAACTAGTTGATCATTACATTCTACACTAACTTTGCATACATGGCTGCCAATTTGAATTACATTGCAGATCCATGTGAAAGTATACCAAACAACTATCTGTGGCCATGAATAGGAAAACACAAGTGCGGTTACATGCCATAGGCTGTCACAGTCATGAATAAGGCCCAGTAGAACCAATCTCAAAATCAATCTAAACATATATGTATACCATGGAGTACAATGTTATATCCCATGATCACTGAAGTCATATAGGTATTGGTCCAATGGAAAGGAAGCAACAACTCAGGAAAGCTGCAACCACATACTGATGTCTTCAAGTCTTCTACATAATCTGCCAAAGGTGAAAGTCTACATCATGTGAGTAAAGGAGTTGAGGTCGAACATAATGAGACATTGTTTATTACCGATCATTGAGGTATAACTTTAACAAACATGAGACAACCTACCGATAATCAAAGTAGGTATCAAGGAACCGAGTACATTCTTACAAGTGTGAATAAAGGATTCAGGGTCAAACACTTGAAGAATCCATCGATCAAGAGACATTGATGTATTCCCAACTATCGATAGTGAGAGAACCTCCAACTAATGAATGCAAGCCTCAAGTTACTCATAGGACTCTAGGTCTCATTTCCAGAATAGATGATCTGAAGTTGATGGAAGGAGACCCGCTGAAAGGAGAGCATTAAGGCATATCTCATCATTCAACATGAGGTACAAAGAAGGAGCTTCATGATTTGGAGAAAATTAGACAAAGAAAATTTTCACGAACCAACAACCTTGTGCATCTTTCATATGTTCCAAGTGCAAGTGGTACACGAAAAAGACCCTATGAATAACAACCTATGAGGAAAACTTCTTACAAAGGTGAGTAAAACACCAATAAGACTAATGGAATCCAAGACACTACAGGAATACCAATGTTTGAATAGATGTATTTCTTTCGAACAGAAGGGAAACCACCTAGTCAATGGCCAATGATGAAATGTCGACTGTTGGGTTCAAGGTTACTTATCAATGATGAAAGTAGGACTAGGGTGCGTGATAGGACTACAAAATCATGTGATTCTGAGGAAAACTGAGGGTATGGATGACATGCAAAGTCAAGAGTTCCTAAAAATGGATGACATAGGTTGATATACTTCATTTGAACAAGAGAATGAGACATATGGAAGAGTCCTGCAGCATAGACTCAATGATGAAACCATGAGATGCAAGAGGCATCAATGAAATTCTCCAAAGGGACTAGAAGAGTAACCATGAGATGGAGGAGAAAACTCTCTGTAACGAGATCAACTTCCTAAGTCCATGATAAACCAAAAATTGTGATGACAAATGGACTCAATAAATTTGTTTTCTATTCAAATGTGACAGGACTGTTGCCAATATAAGATAATACTCCCTTCCCACCTGTATTTTTTTTATTTTTTATAGTCAAATGAATGCTATGATACATAGGAGGAAACGAGTGTCGCAAGTAAGACAAACTACTTCCAACAATGAAACATACCTATGCTCAATGCAAGGAGATGCATGCGGGAGATGGACACTAGGGGGAATGTTCCCTCCTGGGTATAGGGTGTCAAATTGTGAAGGATATAAACGAGGCTCTACTAGATTGAGGATGAAAAAATGCTGAGGAAAACGGTTTAGAACACAAAGAGAGAATCGACTATAGGCTCAATACTGCAATCAAGGGCATGATATGCAATCACAACTTAATGCCAGAAAATGTCATTTTTCGTAACTTAGTCTAGTTGGTGTGAAAAAGGGATAAACTTGTACCAAATAGATGTCCTTTCAAATCCCATTTACGAGTGTGAAAGAGACAAGTTCACTCGGGAATCTTTTATCTTTTTGAAAATGAGTCGGAAAATATCTTAACTAAGACTCATGACCTTCCAATTCCAATTTAACAAGTGTGAAAGGGAAAAATTCACTCGGCAATCTTTTCTCTTTTTAGACGAGTTGGAAAAGAGATTAAATCAGACTTGGTTGGGATTTTCTAGGTGACATGTCATAGGGTAGGCCAAGGCTCTCGTGTTGGACTTCTGTAGAGTAATAGTATCTTACGAATAACCGACACAAGATTGGGAAAACCCAAATCTCTCCAAGTCGAGGAGGATAAAGTGATAGCGGAGTTTATCGTATCCATGATATATCAGATAATGCCTCTTACTTGAAAGGACATATGCAAAGGCATTGGATACCCCACAAGGGCATCCCAATTAAAGGGAACTTCTCTAGGAATTTAAGGGAGACTGCTCAGGGAGAGTAAAACTATCTCTTTTTTAGAAGGTGCAATATCATAAATGATAACAACATGGTTCAAGGATGTATCACCCTCGACAAGGATATTTGGACTAACCAGATATTGCACTGGTATGACCACATCCTCAATTTTAGTTTGAATAGGATGCATGATAACAGGGGTAGGGGAAAAATCACCCTCGACAACAGAGGTGTGGTCAAGAGAGGATTGCAGCGGCACGATTGATGTGTCAATCAAAGAAGAAGCAGGGTGTGGGGAAACCACAGATGCCTCAGAACCCAAAGGGCCTTTAGGTGAGCCCCACGCTTCTGGTATCCCAATAGTAGAAGGACACAAATGAGTAAGGTGATTTCCTTTGCAAATCCTACAAAGGAACTTGGGATTATGTATTACACATCTAGGCTTCTCAATTGTATGAATTCCCCTAACATGACTTGTAGTGGCTAGTGACATGCTCCTAACATGACTTGCAAAGGATAGTAGTAAATCTCCAAAATGACTTGTAGAGGTTGTTGATGAATCCCAAACATGACTGGTAGAGTTTGATGATGAATCCCCAATATGAATAGCATAGGTTGGTGATGTATGTGTAATGTTACCAGTAATGACTAGATTTGTGCCCCCAGCATGACTTGTAGTGGTTGGTTGCTGGTCTTCAACATGACTAGCAGAGATTGTCGACCAATATCCAACATGACTAACAGAGGTTGGTGATATAATTCCAGTATGTTACTGACCCTCAAAAGACATAGTCGAGGAAGGTAGGGTCCAAGGATTGTTAAAATATGAAGTGCGGAAAGGAACAAACCTCTCTGATGAAATGAGACTACTGGACGTGGCGTAAACATGGTGAATTGGCGTCATGGAGTCGAAGGTACCCATAATGTATGGATTCATTCTGACACTGATATTGTCAGTTTCTGGCTCATAATTATCAACCATGCAGATCGAAGGTCCAACATATTCATTGGGGATAACATATGCAAAGGATAACTGGTTGATCGTAACAATCTTCCCATCGAGTGGAAAACAAAAAGTGTGGAAGACAGATGATATGTCGAAAGTCATAGCATAGGTCCAATTGCATCTTAGTAACAAGTTATAATCAAGAGGTGCATTAACTACCTCAACATCCACTTCTGTTGTCTTCCCACCTAAATAGACCAGAAAGGTAGGAAGAATAATGTGAGGGCGGAAGGAACGACCATCAAAAGAAGTCAGCATAGTCGACAATTGAGAAAGATTCGGAGATCCGAGAGATTTCCAACAGATCAGGGACATCACACATGTAGCAACGCCTTCATCAACAACCACACGTTTTATGGTATACTTTGAGTACCCAACGTGGATTTGGAATTCCACATGGTAAGGATAACTTGATAAATTGCGAGCCACTGGGATATAGAGATTCTAACGCAGATAGAAAGGCATTCCTCTGTGAAGGACATGTCTAGAGTACCTCCACATCCCACATCGCACAAGGGGTTTGACCCAGGTCCTCAACAATAGAGTAATTCTAGGCGGCTCTAGCATTTGGATTGTGGGTAGACCACTTGAGTACTCCTTTCGGAATACGATGTGGTGGCTCTAGTTTCTCGATCTGCAAAGGCGTCTTCGAAGGAGGAGGAGCAGACTATAGACCAGGTATAGCCTGTGAAGAACTATAATCACGAGACTGGGTTGCCACATGAACCTTCGAATCGACGATATTGATACACAAACAATCACCATATTGCAATGGCAGGTTTTGACTCCCACTGACCACATTTCCATCATTTGAGGAGCTCGAGGTCATGTGTGGATTATGTCAGAAAGGATTCATCAGCACGGGGGGCGGTAGAGATAAGAGCCTCACAACTTTCACAATTTTGGGGCATAAATGAGTAAGGTGATCATCTGTACAATGCTTATAGGGAAATTTCACCTTACGCCTTTCTTTCTTTCCCTCTCCAACATTATCATTCATTTTCTCATTATTACCATTGTCCTTGTGTTTATTATTATTTTTCCCACCCTTACGATTATTATTATGTCCTTTCTTCTTATTCTCACCTGGTTGCTGGTTACCATTTGGGTCGGTCGACGATTGCACAAAATGTACATCTGTCAACTGAGTAGGATTGGAAGACAGATGAATCTATCCCTCCTGTTGACTGGTTTAGAGACAACTCTTTCAAATAGCTTGTCATCAAGTTTTCATATTTTACATTGGCGGAGCCTATAATTCCATCGGCATGAGGTTCGAGCTTTTGTCTAGGGTCATAGGTTGACCTCAGTGCATACAAAATAATGTGGTATAACATCCTATATTGAGCGTATATAATATCTAACTACCGGGCTTTGAAGATTGCTTCTTCCTCAGTTATAACCCCGGATGTAGAAACATCTTTCAAGATAGGGGGCTGCAAATACTTAAGGAACCATTATAAAATAAATCCTGGGGGTATTGAGGTCTTGATTAACCTCTTCCATCTACGCCACTCCTATATATGATCTGAGATATGAGTGGTTGTGTCCTGGCGTAAATTCGATAGAAGTTCTAGGCCAACATTGTAACGAACCGACAATTGGAAGTGGTTAAGGAAGACTAACACCATCTAACTAAAGGTCCTGTTGTTCCAGAGTATGTACTTAAGTCTTAGAAAGTATAGTGTCTAGGCATCTGAAAGTGAGTAAAGGATAAATAAAGGGAAAGCATCAACCTTTGGGAAAAGAAGCTAAGGTTGATATCCAAGTTGTTGTTGTCTATCCTCTAACTGTTCCTAGAAGTTTATATCCCGCTCAATCGCAACCTACGAACGCTCAACTTCTACCCAGGTATTGGTTGTTTTAAGAATAGTATCGCAAAGGTTCAACCCGATATGTGTTTGGTCCGATAAACCGGGCTCAATGTTAGGTCGTCTTACAACGGGGACAGTCATAGAGGAACAGTAAAATTAAAAGAAAGTTTCAAAGTTTTAAATGCTGACTCAATTTGATCATATAAGAGAGAACTATCTGATTTACTTTTAAATATAAATTACAAACCAAAGGCCTTTTCCCGTAACTGTGTTATCTAGAAAATAAGAGGTGTGTGTGAAAATGCGAGAAAAACATAAAGCTGTTTATAATACGAGGCTCCTATCAAGGGAGAATCTCTCCCTGTAAACATAAGAAGAAAAAGGGTGAGAAGAAATCTAACGAATGCGCAAAATATGAAAATCTAATGAGTCCACAGGTCTTGTACCTACTGATAGCTGATACAGAGGAAAAACTATAAACTATATAGACAATTAAAATTAATCACCACAGTAGAGGTTTTACCAAATTGCAGTGTAACATTCATCAAACATATATATGCAAAATGAAATTGAACAAGAAAACAAAGAGGAAACAAACTCATAACACAGTCTTGACAGAACCAGGAGTCTTCGGATTGCTTTGTATTAATATTCAAAAGGAGGGTCTCTATTACAATCGAACAAAATAGGTCCAGCCATTGTTCTTTCTACAAAATGTATATTTATACAAATTTCTATAGTATGGAATCTCAAACGTTCCAAAGGTTTTCGGTTACAACAAAGGAGATTAATCGTTTCAATTCTTGGTTTCTGTCCTTATTTGGTACTACAAACCTGCCTCTTCCTATTCTTCTTGCAAATGACACACTTCTCCACCAGCTGGGATATTAACATAGAAGGTTCTGCTTGATTGTTGGCCTCGAAAGTGTAACAATCCTTCACCAATTTTGGCAACTTTCCCTCCACCTGTTGGTCTTTGGCGTTGACAGAACATAATTGTACACTCGGTTTAATCAACCATTTATCTATTTGGACTATGTCCATCTAGGTTATTTTTGATATTTCGGCCAATTCTCTTTCTTCATTTTCCTTGATCTTGAGCAGATGCTTGGCTGTATTGATCTGGCCCAGTGTTTTAGTGTTTCCTTCATCGTCGGAACCCAACCAACTTCCATCTAGAAAATCGAAGGTTTCTTCAAAATATTTTCTTATCTCTCTAGCTTGTTGTCTGCCTTCGGATATGTCACGCTCCCATTCTTTCAACAAGATGTTACCTTGGGTATGCTCCGAGATAGAAAACCTAGAACTACTGCTTGTCTCCCTTCTCATCGTGGCTATAATAGCCTCCTGAAAAGAACCTCGGGCCACCCCAGCATCTTTTTCTCTGAGAGTGAGGTTTTCCAATACTCGATCAATGAGTTGGTAGTTGTTTTGAATAATTTCTACCTGAGCAAGTAGGCCTTGTTGAGCTACTGACACTCTTTTTCTGATCTCTATAGCTTGGGATTGAAGTATCTCGATATCAATTACTTGGCTTTCGGCGAAGTCTAATTTGACTTGTAGCTGCTCTATCAATTCTCCTTGTTGGTCTACCTGTGTCTAACTTGTCTGAGCTATTAGCTGCGTTTGTTCAAGGTCAGATTTGAGCCGCTCAATTTCCTTTTGATCTGCTACTCTAGCTTGTTCCAAACCCGTGTTCACCTGATCTGTGGCAGTGGCCTCTGCTGTAGCTACTTTAGTCTCTAATTATTTGATCAAATTATTTTTTCACTTCAGCTTATCCTTTAGGGTCCCAACTGAATATTGGTTGGTTGTAGCGAAATCCCGCAATGTTCCTTCTATTTTAGTCACAAATTCTTGCTTCTTCACATCTTTTCCATCGGCTAAGATTTTAAATTTCTTGGCTACCTTACCTACCTCTTGATAAAATTCTTGTTTCACGAAATCCTTTCTCTTCTTATCAAATAAGAATTCATTCGGAGGTAGCTCTTCCATTGTTATGGGCGTTAATTCTTGGTCAAAAACCCACCCTGTGTTTGGGACCCCTTTCGTGGACTGTAAGGGGGTAATAGAAACGATGGGATTGTCGACCTGCTTAGATGATTTCCCTATAGTAACAACCGAGGTTGGCTTGCTCGGAGGGTAGGACGTCTCATCTTCCCATTTCAAGCCCCCGATTTGCTCTTTCTTGTCCTGGTGTTCTTCTCGACCGGGTGCTGAATCTTTGGAGCCTTCGGCTTCCATTTTCTGCACCTCTATGGTCTTTGTATTCTCACCCTGTAATACTGGGGGAAGGCAGCTCTGCTGATGTTCTTTGAATTTAAACATAACGACCCTCTCTTCGGGTGACATGGCTTGTATCCAAGCCAAAATCTCGACATAAGATCTCACGCCTCAAAAAATGTCATCATGAGGTGAATTCTCGTGCTCAAACATTTTGAGGCCACAACTAGACAAGTGATTACTCACGACCTTGTGTGGGTCGTGTTTCTTAAATTCAATGTGAACCAATTTAATGTCTTCCAAGGCTGCTGCTTCAGCCTTTGCATGATTGAAATCTAATAAAGAATAGGTGTTCAAATGAATAGGGAATGGTGGCGATACCTTCTTCGAATATCCCTTAAGCTCTTTGCTTACACCACCAATCACAGTTTGCCTGGCGATCTCGGGACAAGCCATCGTATAGGGTATAAATAATGGTAGAGCATGAGGAGGGACAGAAGCACTGAAAACCCTGAGGTATGAAAATTCTTCTTCCACTTACCAGTCGAACACACTGCTCAAATTTACCGCGATGCTATCTGAGATCCTGGGTGGTGGATTACCGAAGATGGCGACATGCATCGATACCATTACCTAATTGAAAATTTCATATACAAAATCCAAAGCCTTGTCCTCCCATAGCTTTGAATGGTAGATGTGGATAGGCTCAGCATCCGATGGAGCCCAACTCCAGCTCATTAAGGGAAAATGCGTCATGCAACACACGGTGTCCATGATGTATGCATACATAAAAAATGAAGTGGCTTTCCCGCTCGCCCTCTGCATTTGATATTCTGTAATCCGACTGGTCAGACTATCTGACAATAGTTTAGCCCAGTCAAAGGAACAACCTTCCGCGACTGTATGTATCAAAGGCACCCATTGGAGGAAAAAATGTGTGGTGTCTTCCCTCCCATACAACCTACAAGTCATCATGGCTATGTATTTAAATTGTGGTTCCAAAGAAGATATGGAATAAATTTCGTTGTTGTCGGCCCTGAACTTCGTGGGGTGTGAGACTCAATCCTTGATCAAATTAGATAAGCTTTTGTTGTATTGCTCGCATTTATTCTATTTAAAATCCTCCAGAAACTCGGCATTTTATGTGAAATTTGATGTGGGTGGAAACTTGTACATCATTTGTAATTGTTCTGGTCTAAAGGTCCCAATAGTGACCTTATTCTCATTGACGATGGTTCTAGTTGGGATATCTACATGGTTTAGCGCCCATCGAATCATATCATAGTAAGGAAGCATACGTGGCTTGGCCGCTACTTTATGCATTTCTGCTTAGACAATGACCTTGTATTTGGTGGCCAGGTCGTCCTTCTCATTGTCACTAGAATCATCTGAACAATCTACTAGTTCAGACTACAAAATCTCAAAAATATATGACCAGGTTCTGACTGAATCAACTCTTCGGGGTGAAGTATCAGAAACATTATCCGAGCCTTGCCCTGAAATCTCAACACTTGCCTTGGATGCTTTTCGTGGGGCCATGATGGGGGATTCTGATTTAGCTCTCTTGCAATAAAAATATGTATACATACAGAAATTAGTTTGTTGAGGAAAGTTTCTCTGCGTAAAATAGAAATGAGCTTTATGACACAGAAGAAAAATATCTATATCTTTGACCATTTAAAACCTTGACGTCCTTATGAACAGAAGGGTCAAATCAATTTTAGAGACAGATTTAGCAATAAAAACCATATCCTTACTTGCCTCTTCGCCTCATTCCCAATTAATGCCATCAATTTCGACAGTTCATGACACAAGTTGGCATAGGGAAAATTTAAGTTTACCTCGTAGACTGTGCATATTATTATTTTCATTAAATACTGCTTAAGCTCGCTTAGCTTCTTTAATCAATCTTTCTTAAACTTTAATCAACCTTTCAGTGTTTGCCTTATCGAGAGTTTTCACTCTAACCTTTCGAGCCTCTAAAACCTGAGATCGCGATGATTGGATTTAGTTAAGAGAGAACGTAAAGATGATTAAGTGTTTAATTAATCATGTTTTAATTTATATCGTGAATTCGCGACTCGGGGTTTCGAAGGTATAGTTTCCAGGAGGAACGTATGGCGAGTAGTGAAATCCCGACGGGCTTTAATCATGGCTCCAACATAGGCTCCAACTAGGGATCTTGTCTTCCTATAAGATGGGAAGAATAGTAGACCTCGTGCTTGTATTGGGTACATGGAGTCAATGGTTTTATCCCAGCGAAAATTGTTCCTAGGAAAAGGATACAGAGGGAAAAAGAGATCTCATCTTATACTTGTGAAATTTTTTTCAAAACTCAAATACGTTCCACACTCAGCTGCAGTCCCTTTCACGACTTTCTCCTTCTCTTTACTGAATTTAGGTATGCATTTGGACAATCAAGACAATCCTAGGAAATCCAACAGATCCTATGGCTTTTGGTTTGCTTCAAATGAAGTTCATTACATGTTTTTAATCGGGGAGCCCTGTCTGAACTTAGGATGTAGATCTGGTTTTGAGAAAAAATGGTTACCAAAGTAGAGTGAGATTCACGTATAACAGCCTTACAGATATCTCAGACATTGCTTCACTGCCAGGGGGCCTGTTCAGTACCCCGGTGAAGTTATCTGGCCCTTTTTACTGAATTTCCTTTCACCACTTCGAAATATATTTATGCATTTAAATGCTAAGATGAGGTCAATAATTTATTAATTTCCTTTCATCGTCTTTTTGGACTAGATGGACAATTAAATACAACTTTTCTTTCACCATCTGTCTTATAATTTAATTTTTAGAACACGAAGTGGGGGGCAATCAATTTGTATGAGGGGTGATATCTGCATAATATTTTGCAATGGAGGTTTGTCAACTTACTTTGATTACTTGGTACCAACCCTCCCTTAAATTTCACCATACCTTAGCCCACAGAGAAGAAGGGGAGAAAATATTTCTAGGGGGCTTCCTTCAAGCAAGCCTCAATATTTCGAAATTGTTGAAAAACCTAGAATAGTCAGGACCATCCTATGCATCACTTTGTTTAGTAAGAGGCTGAGGAGTTGTGAAGACCAGCTTACTTTCCAAAATCTTCTTTACAGCTTTCGAAGTTAAAACGTAATCTCCTCTTCCCTTGTATGCAAACCCGGAAATATGTTCGGCTTTTCAAGAAGGTAATATCTGAAAACATAAAGAAGGGTGATGGGTAGAGGTCTATAAACTGAAATACAAGTGTCAAACATTAACACTGACTCCCGAAAACCCTTTCCGGAGAGGCTTTACTTTCTCTGCTTATTTTAACTACCTCCTATCTTTATTTTAAGTGAAAATTCTTAGGATCCAGAGCGAGTAGTTGTTCTTTTAATAACCATTCAAGCGAAAACATTATATTCATGAGATAAAGTGGAATTTTTTTTTGGTAACCAATTATTGCATATAATGTTTTAAATAATGCTTGGCCCGTTGATAGGGGTGTTGAAGATTTTACCATCCATATTTTCTAATAGAAATGAATTCTTTCCTTTGGGAGCTACGACTCTAAAAGGTCCATACCAAATATGATCAAATTTACTGTGTTTCCTGAGTCTTCCTTCCTAGCATCCCATCCCAAGACCAAATCGCCTGGGAGAAACTCTCTGTCTTTTTCCTTACGATCCAATAACGTTTTCATATCATCTTGGTACTTCTGCAACCTTTTGTCTATTTCGACCCTATGTTGTTGCACTTCAATTAGCCGATTTATCCTTCTGGTAACGTGATTCGGTTCTTATTTCTCATCTTGCCATAATTTCATCACGGGGAGCGCTAAATTTATTGGTAATACCACATCAGTCCCATACACCATTTGGAAAGGCGAGGTGCCGATAGATTTTTTTGTGCCTATCCAATTTGGCCATAAGGCGTATTTCAGATGCACATGCCAAGATTTTTTATTATCATCCAACACTTTCTTAATTACATTTATCAGACTCTTGTTTGAAAACTCAGCTAATCCATTTCCCTGGGGATAATAAGCCATGGAATGACCGAGAACGATATTGTATTTCTGGCAGAAATTGATCATAGCCATAGATTTGAAAGCCTGGGCGTTATCTGTGACTATTTTTCGGGGGCAGCTAAATCTAGACAAAATGTTGTCTTCCAAGAAGTCTATTACCACTGAATCTATTTCCCTTCTGGTTGGAATAGCCTCCACCCATTTAGTGAAGTAATCTGTGGAAGTTAGGATCCATTTGTGTTGAGCGCTAGAATGGGGGTTAATTTCACCTATAAAATCTAGCCCCCATTGCTGGAAAGGAGCCTCCATTTTGACCAAAACCAGTGGTAGCGCTAGGAGTTTATGCTTGCCTGCGAACAGTTGGCATGGGTTACAGGGTCTGACTTTGGCATTTATGTCTAAGAAACATTTTGGCCAATAATACCCTGCCCTTGGGATCTTATTAGCTATTGCCCTCCAAGCGTGATGGTCCCCACAAACACCCTCGTGAAATTCACTTATGACCCTCTCTGTTTCTGATTCGACTAAACAAACTGACAGGAAACCTAGTGGGTCCTTCCAATACAATTGATTTTTGGATATACAGTATTTGATCTCATGTAATTTCAGCGTTCTGGCTTTGGATGGGGATAAATCACTCGGGCATTTCAATGTCACCAGGTATGACACTATGTTTTTGTACTAGTCTAATGAGACAAACTTGTCTTCGATTCTGATCACACTTGTTGACTCATCACACTCGTTCATGTCCACACCCTCTTCATCTCCTTGTAGGCCATTTATACTGAGAGCTCTGAAATTTGATTCTGCTAGGAGTTTGGCCAAACCTTGTCCTTTTAATAGTTTTTTTGGTTTTATCTCCAGGTCGAATTCTTGAATTTTTGCAAGCCAACGTCCTCTTATTCCATCACTGTCATATTGAACCAAAATATCCTTTACAGAACTGGTAGGTACATACACAATTATCTTGGAATGCAACACATAGGTTTTGAATTCTTTTAATGCCTTCACCATAGCATATGATTGTTTTTCTATTATATCATATTTAAGTTTCGCGTCTTTGAGATTCTTGCTAAAAAAGGATATTGGCTGTTCGAAACCCTCTTCATTTTTCTGGAGGAGTACCACGGCGATTTTGTGTTAAGAGGTGAACGAAAAAATAAGAAAATATTTTTGATAATCAGGGCTTGCCAGTACAGGTGCCTCGCTTATGACCCTCTTGATGTGTGCAAACGCCGCTTTAGCTTATGCCGTCCATTTCACTTCTCTTTTTTTCTTTAGCATATCTGTGATCAATTTCACGATTTCAGCAAAGTTCAGAATAAATCTCCTCAAAAATTTATTTTACCTAAAAATGATCGAATTTCTTTTACATTCCTAGGAATATTTATAGTATCTATAGCCTCAAATCTTTTAGGATCATTTTTAATACCATCTCGAGACACAATATGGCCCAAGAGTTTACCTTCTTGCATGGCGAAATTTGAAAGATAGATGAAACTTACGACATTTCTCAAACGTTTGCTTGAGATGTACCAGATGATCTTCATTAGATTTAGAAAAAACAGTTAGATCATCAAGATAAATGACCACAAATTTATCCCTTTCACCGATGAAAGAAATGTCCATAGCACGTTGGAAGGTAGTGCCTGCATTCAATAAACCAAAAGGCATTTTATCATACATAAAAGTACCCTAAGGGGTAGTGAAACTTGTTTTCTCTTTATCTAGTTCACTTACGGTGATTTGATTATACCCATAGAACCCGTCGATCATTGACATCTTGTTTTCCTCAACTACCTTTTGTAAAACGTGATCCATTTTGGGTAGAGGGTAGTTATATTTAAGGGAGGACTTATTCAGATTTCTAAAGTCTACACATAGTCTAATCTCCCCATTCTTCTTTCTGACCGGGACCAGGTTTGCTACCTAGTTGGAATATCTCAGAGGTACTATTATTTTTGCATCCAAGAGATTTTTAACTTCCTTTTCAACCACAGGTAATAAAATAGGGTTGATCTGTATGAGTTTTTGTTGAAAGGGTTTGACACCAGGTTTTAGGGGTATATTGTGTTCGATTACAGTGGTGTCGTAAGTTCTCAACTCTTCGTAAGACCAAGAAAACACATCTTTATACTGTCCGAGCAAGACTTTATACTTGATTTTTACCTCAAGATGAAGGTACTTTGATATTTTTGCCATCCTAGGTTCTTCTTTGGTCCCTACATTGTAGTATTCAACCTCCTTTGGTTGGGGTTACAAGGTGGATTTCAAGGGTATGTCATTCTGATCAAACAGTCTTTCCAGAGGAATCAGTCCTTTCAGAATCTGATTGTTCTTTAGAACCAACATGCGATGATTTTCAATCTTTTCCTGGAACTCTTGAGGGTCCTCTCCTTCTTGCATGATCCATATGTGATCTTTTTGATTCTCTTGATCAATGTGAGTTTCAGAGAAGTCGCCTACTACTTCGAGGAATTTCCTGATCTGTTCTTCATCCTCGAAAACTTGCCAGTGTTGTATGTTGTTCGGGATGGATGGTCGGTGCCTTACCTCTATGTGGTACTTCAATTTAAAAGCAGTAGGGGGAGAGAATGTTGAGGCTGCCCTGGCTAACGAGTCGGCCTGCAAATTTTCGGCACGTGGGATGAAGTGGATATTTACAGATGAGAATAAATTTTCCATTAGATCCTAGACACAATTTATGTACGATCTCAATCTCGGGTTCTTGGCATGGTATTTTCGATTTATCTATTTGACTATCAACTTGGCGTCTCCATAAAATTCCAGGTTCTTTATGTTTAGCTTCTTGGCAGCTTCCAATCCTAATATTAAGGCTTCATACACACATAAATTGTTGGTGTAGTCTATATCCCATTGAAGCTTGTAAGAGAAAGGGACAAAAAATTCATTTTCAGGTGCCACAAAAAGTACCCCTCCACCTGCTCCTTCACATTACAGGGCACAATAAAAAAACATTTTCCAGATCCCTGTGCTATGCATATTTTCTGAATCTTTCTCATCCATGTAATTTTCCTCTGTACAACTATCTAGACCATCATCAAAAGACAAAATACAATTTCCTAGGTCTTGATCCGCAATGTAAATAGGAAAATTGTTAGGATTCTGAGGATCGCTCACTGTATAGGCTAACCTCCTTTCCCTATATAACCGAGTAAGTTGTCCCCCAAACACAGGAATTGTGGCGTAAGTCATGTCGAGTTGGAGGGACCCCCAAGTTTGGCCCTCCACAACCTTGATAGCAGTAAGCCATACTTTGGGGGGATATCAACAATAACTACATCCATCAGGACGCTTTTGACTGGGACCTGTGCAAGGGCGACTACTAAATATTTTATCATACCCATACACTTAACTTTTCTCAAATCGAAAGAGTAGATATCTCCATAAGGTCTGGTGATCTCGAGGCCTAGTCTATCCATAATAGTTTTGGGCATCACGTTATGTGAATCTCTAGAGTCTAGCATGCAGTTATGCAACAGTCGATCATGCACATTTAGGGTGATAAAGAAAGGAGTGATGGTGTCTCTGGCACCCTCGAAATGTGGACCAAAAGTGATATTGGGCTTATCATCGTCGAAGTTTATCACGTCGGATTGGCTTTCTTGATATGAACAACCTATCACTTTGGTTATCTGTTTACGATATGTAGGATTCTTTGCTAATTCAACCAAAGGGATAGGTATTTTGATCCTATTTATCTCATTTTCAAAACTAAAACCACCACTACCTTTGACCGTTTCTCTGGTTGAATTCTCCGACTCTCTCTTCTCCAACTTATTTTTCTGAGTTGATTTATTACTCGTGATCTTAATTACCGGTGTCTGTGTATCAACCATCTTGATCGCCTTTGTTTGGGTCTCAACCTCCTTCGTCTCTGGATCCAATAAGTCAGTCCCTTTAGATGTTTTGGTCTCCTTTGGAGTGGGCACATATACTTCACCTCTAGGGAGAATTTTCCTGGGTTGAGAAATCAACGCAGGTTTGTTTTTACATCTCAGGTTATACCTAGGTTGGACTTCAACCATTATTGAATCAGTTACTCCTTGATGGTCAGGGACATCTGTATTGTTTATGTCATCATCTACATCTGAGGGTTTTTGTGTGCTTAGAGACTTTTCATAATATTCTTTAGTTACGTAAGGTTGAGTGCAGTCGTCACCCAAATTTGTCACATCCTCTTCTAGACCTTCGAAATCTTCCAGGTCATTTCCTCCTATAAAATTCTCATTTTTTTAAGGGGTTTGAATTTTATGATCTTCATTTTTAGCCTGTATTTGTTAATTTTGAAGGTTGGGGTTTCTTCTGAATTCTCTTTTAATGAAAGGATTTACCTTCGATTGATCCAGTTCCATCCTAGAAATTTTATTCGACAACTCCTTAATTATCCTAGCCATATCATCCATTTTATTGTCTGTGGATCTATTAGACCCTGAGGGTCCGACTTGTTCCCTGAAACATATGGTTTCTTGGTTTCCCATTTCTACCTTATCTTTCAACTTGCCAGAATCCATCATGTTAGATTCGATTTCTACAACATCATCCTGCATTCGGGTTAGGGTAGCCCCTCTTCTTTCTCTTAAGAGAAGGGCGAAGTCGGGTTCGAAATCTCCCGCGAAGGTTACTTTGACTGCTGGTTGGAATGGTTTAACTTCGGCTAGGATTTTATTATACAACTTATTAAATCTTTGAATAAATTCGATAATTGTTTTTGAATTCGTTTTCTTTAAAGATCTGAACTCGGTCAAATAATACAAGTGATCTTTCCTTTCGCCCCATTGCCTAAGGAAGGCATCTTCTAGAGCATCACAGGATAATATTGACCCTCCAGGTAGGCTTCGAAACCAGGTTCATACCTATCCTTCTAAAGTTTGAACAAAAATCCTCGAATACACGTCTTCATGTTCGAGACCTAGGATATCCACGAACTGATCGAAGAAGTTTATATGTTCGGCTGCGGTCAAGTCTCCCTCTCCTGTAAACTTAGGTAAGTTTTTTATATAATTTTTGGGAAGGTCATGAAGAGGGACATGTAGAACCAAAGGTGCATATCTTGCAGCCACTTTAGCAAAAAATTTGGGAGGGGGGAGAGGCCCTTGGCCTCCTTCTCCTCCTCCTGGAGCCCCACCACCTCCTAAAACTCCTCCACCTCTGAAAACCCCTCCACCTCCTCCTTCGGTGGCTGCCATTGGTACTACTGGATAGGGAAATGGTGTATTGTATAGAGGGTTCTGGAACACTAAAAGCGAATCTTTAGATTCTTCGTGAGGTGGGACAGTCAAAGACGGGCGATAAGTGATGCGAGGACTTGGCTCTTCGTATTTGAAAGAAATGTAATTAGGGGAACCCACTGGCATGTAATATGAGTGTAAGGTATACTCTTCGAGATTTGGTGAGGTCATGAGACCTAACTGAAAAGTTGGCAGGATATTGATCTCTGATAAATACACTGCATGGATTTTACCTCTATATACGTCAGAGGTTATTGAATGGGTTTCATTCTTAGTCTCAGATAGAGCTAAAATTGAATTGATGGTTTTGTGAGGGGAAATGTGCGAAGTTGAAGGTTCAAATGAACTCTTGATCTTGGTTTGTCGGTACTTAAGCTGGTAGACTATAGTAGTTGGCTTAAGGGAACCTCTAGTTTTCAGTATTTTTTTGGGATCAGAAACAGGCGTGGTCTGTTTGCCCTTTGGGTTTAGTCTGGTATTCCTTCGACCGGATGCTATCTTATTTAAACGTGGATTTTTCAAGTGAAAGATAATAAAATCCTTTAAAGGAATTTCACTCTTTGTTTCACTATCAAAGGGTGAAGCTTGCGAGAATGTCGTTCTTCCCAGGGAAACGGTTTCGTAACTTCATCCCCGACAATGGTGCCAAAAAGATGTTGTTCTAGAGTATCTCCTTAAGGCTTAGAAAGTATAGTGTCTAGGCATCCGAAAGTGAGTAAAGGATAAATAAAGGGAAAGCATCAACCTTCGGGAAAAGAAGCTAAGGTTTATTTCCAGGTTGTTGTTGTCTAGCCTCTAATTGTTCCTGGAGGTTTATATCCCGCTCAATCGTAGCCCATGAACACTCAAGTTCTACCCAGGTATTGGTTGTTTTAAGAATAGTATCGAAAAGGTTCAAGCCGATATGTGTTTGGTCCGATAAACTGGGCTCAATGTTAGGTTGTCTTACAATGGAGAGAGTCATAGAGGAACAGTAAAATTAAAAAAAGTTTCAAAGTTTTAAATGTTGACTCAATTTGATTGTATAAGAGAGAACTATTTGATTTATTTTTAAAGATAAATTACAAACCAAAGGACTTTTCCCATAACTGTGTTATCTAGTAAATAAGAGGTGTGTGTGAAAATGCGAGAAAAGCATAAAGCTGTTTATAATACGAGCCTCCTATCAAGGGAGAATCTCGCCCTATAAACAGAAGAAGAAAAAGGGTGAGAAGAAATCTGACAAATCCACAAAATATGAAAATCTAATGAGTCCACAGGTCTTGTACCTGCTGATAGCCGATACAGAGGAAAAACTATAAATTATATAGACAATTAAAATTAATCACCACAGTAGAGGTTTTACTAAATTGCAGTGTAACATTCATCAAACATATATATGAGAAATGAAATTGAACAAGAAAACGGAGAGGAAACAAACTCATAACACAGTCTTGACGGAACCAGGAGTCTTCGGATTGCTTTGTATTAATATTGAAAAGGAGGGTCTCTATTACAATTGACCAAAATAGGTCTAGCCATTGTTCTTTCTACAAAATGTATATTTATACAAATTTCTATAGTATGGAATCTCAAACGTTCCAAAGGTTTTCGGTTACAACAAAGGCAATTAATCGTTTCAATTCTTGGTTTCTATCCTTATTTGGTACCAAAAACCTGCCTCTTCGTATGCTCCGTGCAAATGACGCACTTCTCCACCAGCTAGTATATTAACTTAGAAGGTTCTGCTTGATTGTTGGCCTCAAAAGTGTAAGAATCCTTCACCAATTTTGGCAACTTTCCCTCCACCTGTTTGTCTTTGGCGTTGAAAGAACATAATTGTACACTTGGTTTAATCAACCATTTATCTATTTGGACTATGTCCATCTGGGTTATTTTTGATATTTCAGCCAATTCTCTTTCTTCATTTTCCTTGATCTTGAGAAAATGCTTGGTTGTATTGATCTGGCCCAGTGTTTCAGTGCTTCCTTCATCGTCGGAACCCAGCCAACTTCCATCTAGAAAACCGAAGGTTTCTTCACAAGATTTTCTTATCTCTCTAGCTTGTTGTCTACCTTTAGATATGTCACGCTCCCATTCTTTCAACAAGATGTTACCATAGGTCTGCTCCGAGATAAAAAACCTAGAACTACTACTTGTCCCCCTTCTCATCATGGCTATAATAGCCTCCTGGAAAGCAACTCGGGCCGCCCCAACGTCTTTTTCTCTGAGAGTGAGGTTTTCCAATACTCGATCAATGAGTTGGTAGTTGTTTTGAATCGTTTCTACCTTAGTAAGTAGGCCTTATTGAGCTACCAACACTCTTTTTCTGATCTCTATAGCTTGGGATTGAAATATCTTGATATCAATTACTTGGCTTTCGACGAAGTCTAATTTCACTTGTAGCTTCTCTATCAATTCTCCTTGCTTGTCTTCCTGTGTCTAACTTTTCTGAGCCATCAACTGCATCTGTTCGAGGTCAACTTTGAGCCGCTCAATTTCCTTTTGATCAACTACTCTAGCTTGTTCCAAACCTGTGTTCGCATGATCTGTGGCAACGACCTCTATTGTAGCTAGTTTAGCCTCTAATGTTTTGATCAAATGATTTTTTCTCTTTAGCTGATCCTTTAGGGTCTCGACTGAATATTGGTTGGTTGCAGTGAAAGCCCCCAATGTTCCTACTATTTGAGTCGCAAATTATTGCTTCTTCGCATCTTTTCCATCGGCTAAGATTTTAAATTTCTTGGCTACCTTACTTGCTTCTTGATAAAATTCTTGTTTCACGACAACCTTTCTCTTCTTATCAAAGAAGAATTCATTTAGAAGTAGCTCTTCAGTTGTTATGGGTGTTAATTCTTGGTCGGAAACCCAGCCTGGGTCTGGGACCCCTTTCGTGGACTGTAAGTAGGTAATATAAACGTTGGGATTGTTGACCTTCTTAGATGATTTCCCTGTAGTAACAACCGAGGTTGGCTCGCTCAGAGGGTAGGACGTCTCAGATTCCCATTTTGAGCCCCCAGTTTTCTCTTTCTTGTCCTGGTGTTCTTCTCGGCTGTGTGTTGAATCTTTGGAGCTTCAACTTCTGTTTTCTGCACCTCTATGGTCATTGTATTCTCACCCCGTAATACTGGGGGAAGGTAGCTCCATCGATTTTCTTAGAATTTGAACATATCGGCCCTCTCTTCGGGTGACAGGGCTTGTATCTGAGCCAAAACCTTGGCATAAGATATCGCTCCTCGGAAAATGTCATCATGAGGTGAATTATCATGCTCAAACCTTTTGAGGCCACAACTAGCCAAGTGATTACTCATGACCCTGTGTGGGTCGTGTTTCTTAAATTTAATGTGAACCAATTTAATGTCTTCCAAGGCTGATGCTTCAGCCCTTGCATGCTCGAAATATAATAAAGAATAGGTGTTCACATGAATAGGGAATGGTCGCCATACCTTCTTCGAATATCCCTTAAGATCTTTTCTTATTCCACCAATCACGGTTTGCCTGGCGATCTCACGACAAGCCATCCTATCGGGTATAAATAATGGTAGATCATGCGTAGGGATAGAAGCACCGAAAACCCTGAGGTATGAAAATTATTCTTCGACGTACCAGTCGGCCAAACTACTCAAATTTACCGTGATGCTATCTGAGATCCTGGGTGGTGGATTACTAAAGATGGCGACATGCATCGGTACCATTACCCTATTGAAAATTTCATATACAAAATCTGAAGCCTTGTCCTCCCACAAGTTTGACTGGTAGACGTGGATAGGCTCAGCATCCGATGGAGCCTAGCTCTAGCTCATTAAGTGAAAAGGCATCATGCAACACACGACATCCATGATGTATGTGGACATAAAAAATGAAGTGTCTTTCCCGCTCGCCCTCTGCGTTCAATATTCTGTAATCCGACTGGTCAGACTATCTGACAATAGTTTAGCCCAGTCGAAGGAATAGCCTTCCACGACTGTATGTATCAAAGGCACCCATGGGAGGAAAAAATGTGTGGTGTCTTCCCTCCCATACAATCTATAGGTCATCATGGCTATGTATTTAAACTGTGGTTCCAAAGAAGATATGGAATAAATTACGTTGTTTTCGGCCCTAAACTTCGCGGGGTGTGAGACCCAATCCTTGATCAAATTAGATAATCTTTTTTCGTATTGCTCGCATTCCTTCTGTTTAAAATCCTCCAGAAACTCGACATTGTATGTGAAATTTGATGTGGGTGGAAACTTATACATCGCCTGTAATTGTTCCGGTCTAAAGGTCCCAATAGTGACCTTCATCTCATTGACAATGGTTCTGGTTGGGATATCTACATGGTCTAGCACCCATCTGATCATATCATAGTAAGGAATAAAATGTGGCCTAGCCACTACTTTATGCATTTCTTCTTGGACACCGATCTTGTATTTGGTGGCTAGGTCATCCTTCTCATTGTCACTAGAATCATCTGAACAGTCTACCAATTCGGATTGCAGAATCTCAGAAATATACGACCAAGTTTTGACTGAATCAATGCTTTGGGGTGAAGTATCAAAAATGTTATCCAAGCCTTGCCCTAAAATCTCAGCACTTGCCTTGGACGCTTTTCGTGGGGCCATGACGGGGTATTCTGATTTAACTCTCCTACGATAAAAATATGTATACATACAGAAATCAGTTTGCTGAGGAAAGTTTCTTTGCATAAAATACAAATGAGCTTTGTGACACGGAAGAAAAAGATCTGTATCTTTGACCATTTAAAACCTCGACGTCCTTATGAATAGAACAGTCAAATCAATTTTAGAGACAGATTTAGCAATAAAAACCATATCCTTACTTGCCGCTTTGCCTCATTCCCAATTAATGAGATCAATTTCGACGATTCATGACACAAGTTGGCATAGGGAAAATTTAAATTTACCTCGTAGACTGTGCATATTATTATTTTCATTAAACACTGCTTAAGCTCTCCTAGCTTCTTTAATCGAGTTTTCTTAATCTTTAATCAACCTTTCGGCATTCACCTTATCAGGAGTTTTCACTCTAACCTTTTGAGCCTCTAAAACCCAAGATCACGATGATTGGATTTAGTTAAGAGAGAACGTAAACATGATTAAGTGTTTAATTAATCATGTTTTAATTTATATCGCGACTTCGCGACTCAGGGTTTCGAAGGTATAGTTTATGGGAGGAACGTATGCCGAGTCGCGAAATCCCGACAGGATTTAATCATGGTCAAAACTAACCACCCCTGACACTAACCTGGGTTACTTATGTAAAAGTATCACGGCTTCACCTATCGGAGTTATGACGGTAACGCTTTTGGAGAGAGTGAACGCCGAGATGCAAAATCCCAACAACACTTGACTAGGGTTTAAAGAATTTCACTCTTAGCTTTAACTTGAGGTAAGATTTTAACAACTTTTCGTGACCTCGCACATCAGGGCTTGTAAATATTCTGACTTGTAACTCCCGAAGCGTGATATCCTGAGGTACAAAAAGTAAAAAAATTCGTTTAACAATAAAAGGTGGTGACTTATGAAAAATAACATCCTTCATTATTTCGCTTGTCAGGACTACTGAAAATTTTAGTTTGTAAATGTCAAGAAGTGAAAGATAACTTAAAGACCAACATTTGACTTTAAAAAATACATTTAAACCAGTTGAAAAAGGTGGCTCCAACAGGTCCCATATGCTCCCCTAGGTAGCTCGATATACCATTTCGTAGTGACCTTAGTGAGGGTTCATTGAAATAATATTAACCGAGTAGAATCATCATTAAGGGAATTCGAAGAGAACCATAGGTGAAAGGTGGTAACGTGATCACTAGGATCCTCATCATTCTTACCTTCAAATTTCAAAATGTCTAAAGCAAGCTTGGTGGGGATGGGGGGCCATGTAGGATCATGACACATAGGGTCGTTCATCAACTTAGATAATTATGGCAAATTAAGCATGGCCAGAAAAGGGAGACGGGGTTGGGGCATCTGGCCCCAAGCTCCCTGGAAAGATTGTGTTTGAGGAACTACAGCCCATCTAGGGTTTTGGTAAGCACCATGGCCCTGTCCAAGATTGTAAGAACCTCCTCCAGGATGATTCATAAGAGGTTTGTTGAGCATAATTCCAGTAGGAATGTTCTGATGAGGGTTATAAAAATTGCCCCCAACCAGAGTGGCTCTGGGTTGGGGGTTTCCCAAGGTGTGAAACTGACCTCCTTCGGGTGTGAATCCGGAGGATAGAGGTGGATTCTTCATGCCAAACGTGTTGGTTAGAATTGAAACTGAGGAGGTGAGGGTATAGGACAAAACTTGAACAAAAGCTTATCCGCTAGGTTGGTTTCTCCACCCAAAAGCAAGAAGATTAGACCTGGGGTTAAAAGAGGTAATTCCTCCCATATTAGGAGTCGTTTGAGTTATTTTAGAACCAACAAACGAAAATGGAGTATAAGGAGCGGTTGTGCCCCAAGTCCAATGTTATCGTTAGGGCTAGCAGTTGGAATGGAGCTTGAAAACTTTGAAGTAAAATTCAACATACCATAGAAAAAAGGACTAAAGGCCATAGATATGGATTGAACATTATATCCCAGTGAGTGACCAAGAGACCGAAGCAGATTCGAGGCAAGAGATTGAGCATTCACTATAGGACGGTCAATAATAATGATAGGTTCCTTTAGTACTACAACCATTGTGGTCGCATGAGTCGAAGGAGTGCCATTAACTATAGTAGGTGTGCGAGTCTAAGGGCTCCAATTACTCTAATGACTCAGTTCAGTACTCATCCTTGTAGAATCAAAATTCTGAAATGTGGATGTGTGTGTACCATGTCTAATAAATCTACTCCTTTTATGTTAAGAACCAAACATCAATATAGCATAGAAAAACCTCAGGAAAAGTACTCAACGCCTTGAAAAAGAGATAATTTCAGATAATAAGCCTCTTCGA
>SNQJ01S0084503.1:62224-72858 GCA_010110895.2 Picea sitchensis | reverse complement strand
GCATGAAACAACAAGCAGATCAACATCGTAGTGAAAGAAGTTTTGAAGTAGGGGATTGGGTGTTTTTAAGACTACAACCATACAAACAGATGTCCCTCAAGAAAGCCAAAAAGGATAATAGATTATCACCAAAGTACTATGGCCCTTATAAGGTGTTGCAAAAGATTGGTACTATGGCATACAAATTGGAGTTGCCTGCATCTTCATGAGTACACCCAATTTTCCATGTTTCATTCTTAAAGAAGGTTATAGGCTACAAGATCCCAGTTCAAACTATATTTCCAGAACTTGACGAGGAAGAAATAATCATATTGGATCCTGAAGCCATCACTGACACAAGAGTTCGCCAGCTGAGGAATAGATCTATTTCAGAGTATCTCATTAAATGGAGAAAATTACCGGCTGAAGATTCCACTTGGGAAAATGAGTCTTTTATACAGAAGCATCTAGAGTTACTCAAGCGTTGTGGAAAACACTTATCTCAGTTAAGCCCTAATATTGGCTCATTACCTCTTAATTGGGGCATATTACACTAGTAATGTTATTTTATTTATGTCGGCTTTATTCCATTAGTTGTAATTATACCTCCTAGTCTCCTATATATACCAAGGAGACATTTTCATCTAGAATCATTTGGGAATTGTACATTTATGTGGGCATAAGGAGGTTTCCCCCTCGAAGAGGCTTATTATCTGAATTTCTCTCTTTTTCAAGGTGTTGAGTACTTATTCTAAGGTTTTTCTATGCTATATTGAAATTTGTTTCTTAACATGGGGTTAGTCTAGGGATCTACAAATCCATTCCTAATCTATAAGATCAATTCATGTTAGCAAAATTCTTCATTCTAACCTGCAACAAAGAATCAAAGTAATTAAACTACAACAACAAACTAATTAACACAATAAAAATGCATGTACAGAAAATAAAGAGAACAACTAAACTACGAAATGCATAAAAAACACAAAGACAGTTACCAGACTGCTAGTGCCCCCCCCCAGCAAGTCATGGTCACTTTCTAAGAGCGCACAATGCGCTCAGCAAGATGAATTCACCATAAAAATTCAAAAACACAGTCTTATACAATTCTGGCAATTGAAAAATGCAAAAATAGAGGAAAACATTTTTATCTATATCCTCTACTTTGTCTACTGCTCCTTAGCTATTTTATGACCACCATGGTGGTATTTATAATATTTACAGACCAAGTGGTTGACCACAGGAGGGTTGAACCACTTCTAAAAATGACAAATTACATTAATGGTGCCCTAACTGCCGAAATAGAGTGAACCAATAATTGCCCTGCTCAACAACCTAAATTGAGTTGTCAAGAGTTCAATAACTGGAGGGAATAAGCACGAGAAAAACCCACGTTCCTGATTTGCCCATCTCTGGCTGCCAATACCATAACCTCCATGTTTCCCTTCGTTTTTGTGCAATACGCAGTGCTGGACATAGTGTTGTATCGGGTACCTAAACAAGTGTTGGAAGGAGTGTCGGACTGAGTGCCGAAAGTAGAAACATGGTGCGTTTTTGCCCTGTAACACCAAAAAAACGTGAATTAGCTCTTGGTAATCATAAAACATGATGAATTTTACCCAATAATGACATTAAACATGAATCACATGTACCTGGTGGAGATCATACCGTTTTAACATAAAATTCTTCAAAAAGCTCTTCAAAATATGAAAAACACATATGTACATGCAACAAAAGTGTATAGTAACCGTCATAAAAGTGATCATATCTCGGGCCCAACATTACCCCCACACTTAATATTTTGTAGGTCCCACTGCAAACAAAACAAAATTACCCCTCATGACTAAGCTTGCTGAGGAGGATCAGCTTTGGAAGATTCTCGTTCTTGCTGTGAAGCCTTTTCCTTATGCCTCTCGTGTTGCTTCAGTTGTGCTCTGAGGCCGCGGTTGGATGGATTTTTGTTCCGGTAAAGAAATGTCTTGTGCAGAAGGGTTTGGAGTCCTTGGAGAGTGGGTTTTGGATGGATAAATAGTCCTTAGATCTGATGTCTTTTTTCTAGTCTTGATTGTCAAGTGAGGGTTTACAAATTGATAAATGAATGCATCCCAAGTTTGCCCCTTTTTTTTTTCCAATTCGGCTAAAACAAGAAGTTTGATAAGGCCATGGTGAAAGAGGTTGTTGTGGGGGTTGGTTACATTCTTCCTCACTTGAGAGGACATCTTATCCAATCTATTTAAAAAGTAAAAGGGAAAATTAAATTGTTTATTGAAAGTGAGCTAACAATAAAAAATGGAAAGCTTAAAAAACAAAGTCTCTACCTTCACTATGTCAACAAGACATTGAAGGCACCATTGTGGAAAGATTTGAAAAGGGCATAGAGTATTGTCTTGGAAGAGTCAATGAACACCTGGAGATGCTCCTGAAAAATTCCAACATGGACATCAAGCTTCAGAGACACATGGCCAAGAACTACTACATCAGAAAATGGATCAAGAAAAGTCACAAAATGTGTTCTACAAGACCACGCTGCGCTTTTGACTCTGTTTTTGGTCATCATTTTAAAAAGATGTTTTTGACCACATAAAGATGAATTTTGGAAAACCAAAGGAGGTTATTTTTAATGACATACCCAATCACAATAACCTCTTTCCGTTTTTACACATGTATCATATATTGGGAGATATTCAAATTTCTTGGAGACCTATTTCAGAAAATAAAATTTTCCAATTTAATTTCATGTTTTAGTCATTATTTTCAAAACAAGTTTTTGACCAAATAAAGATGAATTTTGAAAAAAACAAAGGAAGGTGTTTCTAAGGACATAAAAAATAATAATAACCTCCTTCATTATTTACACAGGTAGCATATAGTGGGAGATATTCAACTTTCTTGGAGGCCCATCTCAGAAAATCAAATTCTCCAATTTAATTTCCTGTTTTAGTCATTATGTTGTGGCACATATTCCAAGAGCATTGGAATTAATTTCACAAAAATGAGAGAGATTTATCTTAAGAAAAAAATTATCTACAAAAATTTCTCATATTTTTTTAAAATGTGTTATGGTTAAAAAGTTATATCCCCATCTTTGACCCCTATTGTTTTGTTGCGCTTTTGTCAAAGTTGCTGCGTTTTTGGACAGTTTGTTTCCAAATCAATTGTGAAGTGGTTATATGTATATTTTTACTTGTATTAATGACTCCATAGTGTAGAGGACATATTCATATTTCCATTCATAACTTTTTCATTAAATAATTCATTGAGGAAGGCCTCCAAAACTTGTTTCTCTTTTGCTACAATTTGTTGCCACCTCCATGCTTTCCTATGATTGTTTCAAAGTTTTTTGCATTGTTTTGGATGAAACTTTCATGTTATGTTACAACTTCTTCTTATGAATGGATTCATGATCTCATTTCCATTTTGAACTCGCCACATATACCCTATACGCAATGACAAATCCTAAATGCTACTGAGTATACCTACCTTGCCCCATTCTATCTTTGCATCTCATCTTTTGGAAACCTTGGCCTAGCTCCCTAGACCTAGGTTCTCATCCAGAAAACTCCAAATAAAAACCATACTAAGCTAAAAACCTAGACTAATACATATCCACTTAACCTTGTTCCTCTATTCATAGGTGTGTAACACAAATCTGTAGTGAGTTTAACAATGTGTTATTGATCTGCAATTGTCACAAAGAACCAGTTAAGGATACAAAGTATTCTATAGCATAAACATAAAAATGCATAGTAAGCTCATAACACACAATGATGTCAGCAATATAAAATTTAGCATACCAATCCAAACAACTGCTGATATAATATCCCAATACATTGTAAAAAGACAGTATGATAGAATTCTGACAGAAATCCTACATCTTCTTCTCATGGGTTTTGCTATACAAATGGGCAATACTTAGCATTTTTTTTTAGCTCAGGGAACTCCCCCCAGACCGAAGATATGGCACGTCCTCGTGCCATGAACTAGCAATAGGTATTTACTATTTTGAGAGGGGGGTTAGATTATCTCCTCTTTTATCCACTCTTTGGAGTATCCCTTAGCTCCAGAGATGTTCTGAAATTCGGGTTTGAAAACCCTGTTATAGCTTTCTCTTGGAAACTGGTGGTGTTTAAACTAGCGGTCTCCAACTCTTCGGAGATTTGTGGCTGAGGCAATTGATTCCTCAGATACCATGAATACAATGAATAGGAGAAGAGGCAAGAGAAGAGTGTTCCATTATTATTTGTTTTTCCATCGTTCTCACACAATCCATTCCTCTATCTCGCATTTTATAAGGCATGTAATCATAACTCTGTAATGAATAGTCTGTAACGACAATAAACGAATTAAGTGGTCTATTAAGGAGATGTACAACAATTTATAACACACATGGAATTAGCATTTCAAAAATAAAATGACTGCTGATGTAATAGCCTATATCATGAAAACAATACACATAATATTTTAAAAAGATTTACTTCTTCTAGGCAATATTATCATTTGTCAACTCATGAACCCCTACCCCACACCTAAGTATTGTGACACCTCACAATAAAAAATATAGGAAATCAGTCAATTCTCCCAATAGCCAAAGATTTACAGCTTGTTAAGTGTAGAGATAAATTTCACAGATTGGTTTGACGAGACAGTTAAAGGATGGCCCCACCTATAGGATAAGAGATCCTATATATAGAAAAGAAGAGGTAGGCAAGAGAGTTTCAATATAATCTTAGAGTTAGTTACCAATGGAAAGTTTATGGAGTTCATTAACCTTAGCTTAACCATACATACTTCATGTCAGCTTTGTCTGCAAGTAATGTCGTACATCAGGACAAGTTTAAATTTATTATTTATTTTTGTCAGATTACCATCCTCGCTAGGTAGAATGCACCACTGCCAGCAAGCCTATTTAGTACTCTGACGGGTTTACCTAGTCATACCATAGGCCGGTACTCGCTGCCAACATACATGTTCAGTATCCCGATGGGTTAGCCTCTTACACCCTCAGAGACTGGCCCTCCATCTTTTACGATTTTAGTATAAGACTGCTTTATGCAAGAAGATGGGGGAACAACTCTGAAAACAACTTTTTCTTTCTTTTTTTCTCAATTGGGGTGGTATTTATGTTATAGGATGACTTTCTGTTATATTACTTAGTGATTGTCCCGATGTAAGGGGGTACTTAAGAAGGCATGGCCTATCTAAAGATATGATATAATTAAGCTATTTAGTGTGTAGTGGATGGTACCATTGAGAAAGAACAGAAAGGTATCTCTAGGCTCAACTAAGTTTCTTCTTTTGTAGTTATTGTGATGTTTCCATGACTAACCGCTAATCAGACCTCCTTAATACTCTTTAATAAATATACTTTACTTACTTACTCAGGTTTCTTGGGAAAACTGTACAAGAGACCTCTAAGCTTGAGGGTTATGGTGTCACTTCCTTATATAGTGGTGAAGATTTTCAAGAGCAACTTTTTTTTTTAAATTCCTTAAGAACAAGAAGATGAAAATCTTTGAAAAAACATGGCTAACTACAAGAAGTCATTATTCATTTGATGCTTAGTAGACAACAAGGTCCAATTGTAACAATGTTTTTGAAGAAAATCTTTCTTTTATATTTCCTTGGAATTGTCTACCCTTGGTGATATAAAGACCTACAGAGATCTCTAGAACTGTTTGCAAAAACCACACTCTAAAATATAATAAACTAAGGAGATCAATGAGATCAAGTCATAGGAACATGTATCTCATAGTTCTTTTATTAAAAGAAAATGTAAAATGAGGCTGCATTAGACTCTAAGCTAAACTAACAACATGTAGCTTTTATTTACTATCCTACCCTACCTAAAAAGAAATGGAAAATCTTTATTCAAGTGTAAGAACTCTTCCAATGTAACCATGTGCAGAGAAAGATAAGAAACATACTCATATCCATATATGAAAAATTTATCACAGTGATTACCTGGATATGAAGAACCAACCAACCTACTTGTTTGGGCATAAGAAGGTGTTGAAGAATAGAATAGTATTGTGGCCTGATGACCTCTTGAAACCAAATTTCAATGTAATCTTGATGTTCATCAACAATGATTTCTATGATCTCTTTCATCATGCTATGCAGATCCTCTTCTTTTGGATGATTGATTTCTGAAGTACATAAAGGATCTGCTGAGATGGATGTTGAGAACTCCTCAATCTTAGGTCTTAATGATTGCTCTCCACTGGATGTAGTCCATAATTTTTTAGCTTCCTTTGCATTTTGGCAAGGAAAATCATTTTGTAGCTCATAGGACCTTGATTCTTCTAATATTTCCGGAGAGGTAGATAAGTTCTTGACTATTGTCAAGATGTGTTCTTCCTGAAAAGAATAGATCCCAGTTGTTGCTAGGATTTGAGAGAGTTCTTCCAAACTAATGGTCACCTTCAAATTCATCTTTTCATTTGATAAAACTTGGTTCACACAAAGGTGATATCCACAAAGTTAGGATCTCCTGATGGTGGTAAGAAAAAAAAGGTTGTGTTGTTTGATTCTACAGAGGGCTCGAGTGGTCTTGCCTCATGTCCCACTATTATTGATGCTTTGAATTTTGTTCTATAGTGCTCCCTGCGTTAGTCTCTTCAGAGACTACTTTAGCTCTTTGAGTTGAGCTAGCTCTTGTTTTTCGGTATCGGTCTGCGGAGCTTATGAGTGGAACGTTCCTTCCCCAAAAAAGGTTGGAAGGAACCTTGGTTGAAAGGTCTGATTTAGATTTAATGTATCTACCTTTTGGAACTCTAGGTCTATTCATGAAAGAAAGAAAAAACAAAAGAAAAAGATACCATTTGGTTTCTAGGTCTATTCATGAAAGTAAACAAAAACAAAAAGAAAAGCTACCATTAGGTTTTGGGGAGCCTGCACTAGTAGATGTGAAGGTTCTTACCTCTCGTCTTAAAGTTCCCCCACCTCCAATCTAATGCTAAGGTCTAGGAATGATCTATTTCCTAACTACTTCTTACCTTGAGACAACTCCCCGGCAACGACGCCAAAAATGATGGGTGTTGTATATGCACTAAAAACACACTAAAAACCCTCAATTAAATTGTCAACCCAGGGTAAGTAAACTTAGAGTTGTAGCAAAATATATGCCAAAGGTAGAAGGGTTGGTAGGAGTATAGTCTATCTAATGAAGGTAGTTATCTAAGGCTAATCTACTCAAGAAAAACTATCTAATGAGAAAACCCTACTAAGCAACTTGAAACTATGTAACCTAAGTAATTTTGGGCCAAGGATTGATGGATAGTTCTAGGAAAGAAAGTAAAAACCATACTTGAAGCAAACTAGTTCATAACAATAAGAAAAAGCATCTATTTAAGCATAATGAACAAATGACAAAAGCAAACTTCTTTAACTTTCCAACCTATATTCAATGAGTAACTACCCTATGAAAGCAAATAAATAAAGAAGCAAGCAAAGACACCTAACTAACCTACTAAAGCAAGTAAACAAGCAAGCAAAGACAACTATCTAACCTACTAAAGCAAGAGACAAGTAAGCAAAGACAACTAACTAACCTACTAAAGAAATAGACAAGTAAGCAAAGGCAACTAACTAACCTACTAAATCAAATAGACAACTAACTACTGCAAGCAATCAAATTAAAACTTCTTATTGAACAACTATCTAGCCTAAGAGGCAAGTGGACTATGTTCTTAACTCAAAACTATTTCTAATTCATGAAAGGAAATCTATTTTATTGAAATCAAGAAAGACTAACAACTAACCTTTAATCTATGATAAGCAAACTATTCTCTAACCTATCAGAGCAATAGACTATCTATCCTACAGCAGCAATAAAACTATTTCCTAAGCTATGAAAGAAAGAAACTATATCTTCTGAGATATGAAAGCAGGAAAACTATCTCTTTTAATCTATGAAAGAAAGAAAACTATTTCTTAATCTATGAAAGAAAGAAAACTATATTTTAAATCTATGAAAACTCAAACATAATGTTGGTGGTTGTGTGAATGTCTCCGGTGTCGTATGATATCTCGATGGCACTTGACAAAAAAGGATAATTCAAGTGGTATAAGCTCAATACTAATCTCAATATCAAAGTGAAAGGTATGGATTAAACAATCGAATGAGAATTTATCCATGACATAAACAATCGTCAATTACCCTGCATATTCATTTATTAACCATCAACAATATAACGAGATCATCATTATACTTCTATACTACGTAAGCAAAACTAGATTCAACCATTAACTAAGAAATATAATTGCAATTTAATTCTAGGAAAGGAAATTACATAAATTGAAAACTATGTTATATCTATTCTAACAATTCAAGTTGTAATAAGAAAATGCTTAAGAATATAAATTAAAACATGACATTAAAAAAAGTAAGCTAACATCTACATTAATCAACAACTAGCTAAGCCAATTCTACATAAAAATGAAATAAGCAAGCTATGATTAAAAACTGAAATTGATCCTATCCATCCATCAAATCCTTGTCAAAGAAAGCTCAAATAAAAACTCTATTTTAAACCTGATTCTAAAATCATAAATAAAAATATAATCTAATATCTAACTACACATGGGGTTATTCTAGGGATTTGTAGATCCGTTCCTAATCTACAAGATCAATTCATGTTAGCACAATTCTTCATTCTAACTTGCAACAGAGAATCAAAGTAATTAAACTACAACGACAAACTAATTAACACAATAAAAATGCATGTACAGAAAATAAAGAGAACAACTAAACTATGAAATGCATAAACAACACAAAGACAGTTACCAGATTGTTGGTGCCCCCCCCCCCAACAGGTCATGGTCACTTTCTAAGAGCACACCATGTGCTCAGTAAGATTAATTCACCATAAAAACTAAAAAACACAGTCTTATACAATTTTGGCAATTGAAAAATGCAAAAATAGAGGAAAATGTTTTTATCTCTATCCTCTACTTTGTCTACTGCTCCTTAGTTATTGTATGACCACCATAGTGGTATTTATAATATTTACAGTCCAAGTGGTCAACCAAAGGAGGGTTGAACCACTTCTAAAAATGACAAATTACATTAATGGTGCCCTAACTACCAAAATAGAGCGAGCCAATAATCACCTTGCTAAACAAACTAAACTGAGTTGTCAAGAGTTCAGTAGTTAGAGGGGATAAGCACAAGAAAAATCCACATTCCCAATTCACCCATCACTAGCCGCCATACCATAACCGCCAAGTCGTCCTCCATTTTTGTGCAATACCCAGTGCTGGACAAAGTGTCAGATCGGGTACCGGAACAAGTACTGGAAGGAGTGCCAGAAGTAGAAACGTGGTGTGTTTTTGCCCTGTAACACCAGAAAAACGTGAATTATCTCTTGGTAATCATAAAATGTGATGAATTATACCCAATAATTACATTAAACATGAATCACACGTACCTGGTGGAGATCATACCATTTTAACATAAAATTCTTCAAAAAGCTCCTTCAAAATATGAAAAACACATATCTACATGCGGCAAAAGTGTATAATAACAGTCATAAAAGTGATCATATCTCGGGCCCAACAGTCCAACTCAAAGGTATTCCACATCACCTCATTATGAAGTCTCGATCCTTTTATCAAGAATAACATCTTCATGTAGCTCATCTAAATATTCTGGAGAAAAATCATTAACTGTCAGAACCTTAACATTTACATCTTCATCCATAGTCATAGGAGGCTCATAAAGTTTCAAGTTATCAACATTCACCATTGAATATATTTGCATGTAAGATGACAGATCTAAACGAAATGCATTAGTACCAATATTCTCTAATATTTTGAATGGACGGTACCAGATTGGCTTGAGATTTTTCCCCTCACCTTTCATTCTATCTTTGCTTATATGTAACCATATTTGATCACCGAATTGAAACTGATGATCAACTCAATGTTTTTCATGCCTCACCTTGTGTTTATCTTGGATCTTCTCTAATTGTTCCTATACTACTTGATGTACCTGCTAGATCTTCTTAATGAACCTTTCAGCTTTATCTGTATCATCTTTTCCATCCTCTTTATTTACGTTTCTGAAAGAAAAATCCATAGGTGATTTAGGAAAGTATCCAAAACATACTTCAAAATGAGTTTTATGAGTAGAAGAATGCATGGAATGATTATAGGCTTGATGTACATAATGCAATTGTTCATCCCATAACTTAGGATGTTTGTTGCAATATCCTCGTAACAAATATACCACTATCATGTTTACCATCTATGTCTGTCCATCTATCCATGGATGAAAGGCTATGCTCTTCTTCAACTTAGTGTCCATTAGCTCCCATAAATGAGACCAAAGCTTCCCGCAAAAAATAGAGTCTCGATATGATATAATATATGTAGGCAACCCAAAATGAAGAACAATTAAAATATACATCTTAGTGAACCTGTCTACCACGACATATAAATAATCATGACTTGTTTTGGACATTGAAAAACCCCCTAAAAAATCCATGGAAACACTTTCCCATGGTTGAGAAGGTGTTGGAAGTGGTGTATATAATCCCAACTAAGTGGTGTATATAATCCCAACTTTCTATTGGTAGGCTTGCTTGTGGCACACATAACACACCCTTTTACATACTTGGAAACTGTCTCATTCATTTGAGGCCAATAACAATATCTTT
>SNQJ01S0084503.1:48577-62214 GCA_010110895.2 Picea sitchensis | reverse complement strand
CATCCCTAGCATATTTTTCAACATAACTTTCATGAACTAAAGAATTATGCTTTAGTATCATAAATGCATTGATTATTGGTCTTTATAACATATCTAAAACCTTATTATGAATACCTTTCCTATACTTAATAACCAAATGAAATTGTTGTAAGAAACCCATCCACTTGAAATGTCGTGACTGTTGTAGCTTGGTCCACGATTGCAAATAATGTAATGGTTGATGATCTGTATGAACTATTGTCTCCTTTCCCATTAAGTAGTGCTTCCATTTTTTAACACTTTGTACCAAAGCATACAATTCCTTGTCATATGTTGGATAGTTCATTATTTCTTGATTATAAGTCTCAAAATGATAACATATAGGTTTACCTCGTTGCATCAAGACTACTCCCATGGCATATCCACTTGCATCGGTTTGAATCTCAAATGGATGTTTCAAATTTGGCAGAGCCAAAACTAGTGTGGTGCTTATATTTTCCTTCAATGTTTCGAAGGATTTTTGTTGTTTTCCTCCCATTGAAAGACCTGTTTCACACCAATGTTAGAAGTGGAGCATCCTATTGCAGATAGATTTCATGTTCAACCTCCCTCTTAGGAGGCAATCTTGTAGGTTCCTGAAATAACTCATCATAGTTAGATATGATCTTTACCAGTTCATGTTTATTATCTGGATCACAACCTAATAGAGAATATGATATATCTTCCTCTTTTTGATTCACCATCATGAGAACAAAAGATTACTATCATTTATGAGTCTACTCATTTTTTCTATGCTCACTAAAGAAATATTAGTTTTAATTTGGTGAGCTCTGATGATATTTTCAATCCCATCCTTGAAAATGTGAATTTTTTTCTCTTCATAATAATATATAGATTTCCTATCAAATAAATATGGAGTACCCAAGACAATGTCACCAATGTCAAGTGGCAGGACATCTAAATCAACCTCATCAAAGAATTTAGCTATAATTGAAAATCTGATTTTACACTATTTCGTCACTTGCAACTTAGCATCGTCACACACCCAACCTAATGGATAATGTTTCCCATGAGGTGTTGTTTTCAAACCTATCTTCTTAAAAATTGCTTTGGATATTAAGTTAACATGAGATCCACTGTAAAAAAAAGTATCTATCTTTGTATGCTTCACTATAACCCTGACATGAAAAGGATCACTTCTTTTCTTCTGATCAATAACACTTTCCAATTTAGTAGATTGAACTAAATAACTAGAAATAGTAGTAGATATACCTTTTCTTCCTATTGCCATGATCTTATTTTCATCACTTGAATCTGATCCCAGATCTTGTCAGGATGATGCAACTGTCTTTTTTTTCCCCTTATCTTGGAACTTCTTTGGTCGTAACTCTGGATGCAACTTCCAACACTATGCTTCCTCATGCCCCTTTCTTTTGCAGTGAGGACATGTAGGTTTATCTTCAACTTTATTTACTGTAACTTATTTCTTACTCTTCCATTTTGCTTTCAAATTTTTCTTGAACTTGTCTAGATTCTTGTCTTCGAATACATGTTTTCCCTTGCTAGCTTCAAGATTAGTAGCTTGTACTGACACCTCATCAATATTAGTAGGGTTAAACATCAATATAGTGTGTTGAAGATATGAATCCATACCACTAATATACTTTAGAATAGTTTCTCGAGTATATAATGATATTCCTAAAGATAATTCTTTCTTCTTAAATTATTGTGTATATACTTGAACATTTTTCCCTTTTACTTGCCTTAGATGTCACCATTCTATAATTTTAGTTTGCACACAAGCCAATGTATAAAATTGTTTTCTATTGCAGTAGTAAATTCATCCCAAGAAGAAATTACTTTACCTTGTTGAACGAGGTCAACTTGTGTCTTACTCTCCCACCATATCAAGGTTGTATCGCCCATTCAAAGAGTATCCAATTGTATCGTTGCAATTTCTTCCATGATATTTTGTATCCTGCAATATACCTCTATATGTTTGATCCAATTTTCCAACATCTTTACATTCAATTCTCCATCATAAATCAACAATTTGAACTTTACATCTAATTTAAATAAAGGAAAATCAAGAGCATGTGAAGATTTGTTAGAGAGATTCTTCTTATGTGAAAAATGTTTACTTGCACTAGAATAAGAAGATGATGAGGATGATGGTGAAGAGGGTTCTGAAGGTCCACCACCTTCACCTCATCCTTCATCTTTTACCGAAGATTCTCCGTCCCCAGTCTTATGGACTCTTTGATATAAATCATCTATTATTTCCCTCATTGAGCGAAGTGTAGCCATAATTTCCTCAGGTCTCATGGAAGGATATTCTCCTTCCTTTACTTCATAAACCATGTCTCTCTTATGAAGTCTCCTTTGAATATCTGAGTTGTAATTTGCAAGCTTTCCTTTACCAAGCTTGAATCTAGACCTTGTAAGCATTCATTAGAAAACAACTTGTCAAAACCATCTCTGATACCAACTTGATCCAAAAATCCTTAGACATTATTAATATTTAATACACATAAACATATAACTTGATTCAAAATAATAATGATTTCTTTGACTGTTTTCATAATACATATGAATTCACTTATCTATCCAAAATCACTTTAACAATAAATAACTTACAAAATAGTTGAGCAAAATAGAACAACAATACTAAAATCACACATACACAAATTTGTTAATGGAGTTCACCCAAGTTGGGCTACGTCTCTAGGTTTGCTTCCAATAGAAACCACTTTATTAATGCTCAAATGCTTTTGTTTTTACAATGACCTTTTTACTTGTTTCTCAAACTCAGAAACAAAGTACACCATCAAATTTCTCTTGAAATTCTGAGAAAAATGAGTATAAACAACTTATACTTTCCTCAAGGAACCCTTTGGCATACATTACGGTGAAAAAATCAAAGTCTAGATACCCCTGGCATGAACTTCGAGACACAAATCCGTACTCTGTCATGTGATGTGATGTAGGCACATTAGGTTTCGTGCCCATTAAATAGGGTGTGGTTCCCAAACCTCCCTTCGAACCCCACACAATTTTTTTAAATATTGTTTATTTCATTGTTGCAACCAACCAAAGTTGGTGGTATGTTGGTTAGGGAAGTTTTGTAAAGTCATTGAAATATATAGTAGGAGGTCTGGGGTTCAAGCCCCGGGGACTCCATATTTGGCATATTACATTTATTTGGAAATAAACACATCGCAATCCATTGGAATATTCGATGTAATAGTTAGCCCGATTGGTCATGGAATATTGGTAAGTTGTTATCCCAATGCTAGGAGGTCGAAGGTTCGATTCCTTCTAACTGGAAATAACTTTGACTGGCCATAAATTTTTCATATGAAATACATTTGAGGCAATTTTTGTGTCATTCGAAAGATATTGTTGAGCTCTATGCAATGAATTCCTTTTAGAGAGAATTTGATATGATCAAATTTTGAGCATTTATGGATCCACCTAGATCACCGATGCTTGCTTGAGAGATTGAAAGGACTGGATGTGTCATAATCAAAATTCATCTAGTAATTTATTTTTATTTGTCCTTAATGGGGTGTTCCATCGGGAATTTTGTACACACCGGTACGTAATATTCAATGGTACACAAAAAACTTTTTATCACTCATGTCTGATAAAAGCCTTCGTTATGAACAATAATGATGCATTTGATTATTTTCACCATTGCGATATTTTTCTATGTGCATTGGGGTCTATAGTACTTACATGCGCACCGAAAAAAAAAAAAAACTACGCAAAAACTTTTGACTACTAACAACCTCCGCTATGAACAATAATGATGCATTTTATCATTTTAGCACTAGTGCGATAGTTTTCGATGTGCACCATTGTGTATAGTAATGAAAGGCACACCAAAAAAAAACCTCTACAAAAACCTCCGACAACCCACCTATGTTAACAACCTCCACTATAAATAGCTAAGGGATAATTTTTTCGGGGAGGTTCCATAAAAACTTATGTAGAAGGTGTTCTCCTTGTAGTGTAATGTGGATGTCTCATCCCTGGCTTAGCCAATTGATGGTGTATGACTGGGGGTGTGGTGTTGTTGGAAAATTCAATCTCTTATTGACCTCTAATGAGATCACTTCTAAATTTTGATGAGATCAAGTTCTTGTGGATATCTTTATAAATGTTTAAATGCAGTAGAGTCCTCTTCACTCAAATCTATGAGTGGAAGATGTGCTCATTTTCCTTAGGCTCCTCTATCTCTTATGGATAGATCTTTGTGGTGGTGATGGTAACAATGGGTTCTATATCAATGATATGATTTCCCATATTTGGATCTAAATCATAATCCAAGACAAAGTCTGACTCTGAGGATTTCAGATCGAACAACAATGACTACTTTGAGTTACATTCATTAGTGTTATGCTAGGGGATTTTGTGGAACTCACACTAGTTTCTAGTGTCTTTATTCAACTTAGTTTTACCCTTATTTGCCTTCGTCTTTGACTAGTTTCCCTAAGGTTGGATATCCTTTCTCCATCCTTTATTCTACAAGTTAGGGCCATATTTACAATGCTTTTTCTATGGCAGATGTAAAGATCCAAAATCCCACTAATATTATTTTTCTTGATTTTGACAACATATTGATAAGTGGCTCCTAGTGAAGAGACATCCAAGAGATACATATTTGTTTGGATGTGCCTATATAGGCCATTGTTGTACTTTAGAAACAAGTGCCACCTAGGGTCTCTAATACCTATATTTGAGAACAAGGTATGGAAGATGTTGGTTTACTCTAACATTGTTTAGTCTCTCTCTTGGCACAAAGTTATCCCTCATGTGTACTATTCATCATAGTTTCCAATAAGGTTGAATTCCTCCTTGAGGGCATCAACAAAATCCACCCAAGTGGGTTTTACCCTAAATGTTGTAGATTCATCTTTGACACGTTTCTCCTGGTAAGTGTCCCACCAATATTTGGCATGGGGAAGGGACTTAGAGAGAATGAAGGTGATCTTTTCACTATCAATTTTTTTTTTTTACAAAGTAATAACCCTTTAGTAGAATAAACCATTTCTCCAGATCATTTGTGTTTATCTAGCCTTAAAATAAAGGAATGGAAAAGTTAATTTGTGTCTTGATGGGTGTCACACCTCCAAAATGATTGCTTGTTGAAGGTTCCTCTCCTACCATTGGCAATCATTCAAGGATTTGAGAAAAATTATCCATCATCTCGTTCCTCTGTTGTGTGAGGGCTCCCTCAAGAAAAAACTTGATATGATCTCCCGATCCATCATATGTATTTTCTTATACCATTAGAGGATACTTTGGCTAGAAATAGTGGTCTTGATCTAGGTGGATATTGGTGGACACTCACATATTCCATTGGCTCAAAGAACAATTTCCATTTTGGCAGTTTGTTTTACAGTTTTTTGGGTCCCAAACTTCTGAGGCCATTTTAAGGCCCCCTAAATGACATTTTTTGGACTCATTAGTGCCTCACATGTAGCAGAAGGTAGATGTTAGGCTGAACATAATACATAATCCTCAAATATACCTTTCCAACGGGGTATCGAGTGCCCCAAACATAGATCATATGCAAAAATTATGCCCTGGGGAAGTTGACTTATCAACTACCCCCATTGGGGCCCACAAACCTTTTGGATTTTCATCTCCCAGGTTTAGGGTTTTGGATTTTTATGGTTTTCTCATTTATGTTATATGTTATAAATGCCTTTGGAGCCTCATTGTACTCATCTTATTGTGAATGAGTGTAGTCGTCACATCTCTTCTCAGAGATAAGCTACCACCATTCGAGTATGTTTGTTTTAGTTTGCATTTTTACAGTTTCAATAAGTTATTTTTATTAATAGAATTCAAGTTTTACTATATCTATGTGTGTTTCTTTGTTAGACATCTATATTCCATTTCGTTCCATTTATAAATCTGGATCAGGTCTTCCTAAGCTTATTTAGTTCAGCACCCAACATTGAATACCCCAACCTTGTCAGGGACATGCATAGAGAAACAACAAAGAACATATCACTCTAATACCATTGATATAGATTAAATGAAGGCATACATATAAATGAGAACACATAGATATATTGAAAAGAGAACAGTAATATAGTGAACCCAAATTCTATTAATGAATGAAATAGAACAAAATTGTAAAATGCAAATCAATACAAACTATCTAGAATGGTGGTATCTCATCTCTAAAGAGAGATGTGTCAATTATTCTCATTTGCAAGAAGACACTACATGAGGCCAAGATAACCTTTTAAAAATAAAGTTTGAATTTTTGAGAGACAAAACCCCTAAATATCCAAAACCTCAACTCTAGGAGATGATGTGGCAAAATGAACATGGGCCTTGAGGAGGATAATTTATACAACAACTTCCAAGGGATGAAACAATTGCATATAAACTTCATTTAGGGAATTTATTCTATCATTACAAATATTAATCCATGATTTATATTTCTAGAAAGCCAATCCACATAATCATAGATGGTGGGTTTTGTGTGAACCACTAAAAACATGAGAGAAATACCTAATAAATGCACCGAAAGTTTGAGACTTAAGAAATTGTATTAGAATTGCTAATATATGGAACCATTTTGAGTCAATGGAACAGGTGGGTGGCCACCAATATCCACTTGGATCACAATCTCTTCAATCTAGCCTTGTATTGAAGAGGACTAATGAACCCATGTAAAAAACTTAGCTCAACTCAAAGGAATATTAACATTATTTCACCAACAAAACACTTTCAACTTACAATTTCTAATTTGTAGCTTCTGTACTTCTAAACCTTACTATGTGGAATTCGAAAATTACCCAACTTAAGTTGTAGACAAGTGTATTTGTAAAAGAGATTTGTCAAATCCATTAATATTTCTAGGGACTTCAAAGGCTCAACACAACTAATCTTACCCTTAGAATCATCAGTTTCCTCACACAAGATATATATAATTTTGGTGGCATACTAAGGAAACAAATTCCAAGGCATACTATTCTTCTTCATTAGCCGAGTCGATGGTTTTCTATAGAGGGTTCATGGGTCCACCTTCCTCCTTGATCAACCAACTTGATGAGATGTTATGGATTGTAGATCCATTTTCCTCTTTTTGTGCGCTGAAGAACTACTGACATGTTCTTTCATAGGCTTGTTGTCTTTATTGGTCGAGCTATAATAGTGGGTCAATTCTATGCACCTTAGTCCCTAATGAATGCTTGCAACCTATTTTGTAGGTCCTTTACTTACTTTTGGAGCATGTAAAAGTTGTGGAATCACAAGGATTCCATAGTCGATTTACCTCCTTTTAATTTATAATTTGGATAAGTGTTCATGAAAAGGCATTCAATGTTGATGAAAAAATTATGTAACCATTCTGCAACAATAACATTTCATATCAATTCATAAATCATTAACATATCTATCACTAATACCCATTCAAAAAAATACAAGAAAAATCAGACATTTTCAACAGAAAAAATCATAAAATACTGCCAAAATAACCATTATAATTAATTGATCAATAAATTGTTAATGAATACAAAATTGGTCATGCAATAGGTATTGAGATTAAAAGTGGTAATGTCTAAGGATTTTGGGAAAGGAAAATGGCCATAAAAGATATGAAAAATAGACCAATTTTGGTGCTCATAAGTCTTTTTTATTACTTCTCAAGAACTTAAATGCACCTTGTGGGCACTTGTATTTCAGTGGAAAAGGGCACAATGGTCTTCTCGATTAGTTTTCGAGAACTTAGTTACTTAAAATGAAGTCTTAGAAACTTGTGGGCATGCTTCTTTCCATTATACAAATAACATACAATGTACCATGTTAAGCAATGAAGAGCATGACAATGAATACTTCCTTTAGAGTCATCATTTTCACATACGTATTAAAAGTTTTTAAAAGAACCCAAAAAAATTATTTGTACAAAACCTAAGAATTTATGTTTTTCATATCATATCCATTTGGTGTTCAATTTATGTTTTCTAGTTTCTAGTAACATGGCATATGATATCCACTTTTTCTCTCCTATGAGAGTCTAGGATTGGTAAATGGAGCATCCTGCAAAGATCCATTGTCGTATGTGTCATAGTGAATTGCAAGGTCAAGACATTTGATGGTTATCATACCAGTTGTATGAGAATTGCTTGGTGTGTTCGAGTTGATAGATTTATAATTGTGTATGAACTACATGTTAAATAGATTAATATGTTTGAGCTAACATGAATAGATTTCTTGGTGTGTCCAATTTGATAGTTTCTTGGTGTGTCTATGATGAATGACAAATGGGTTGGTGTGTTTGAGCCGATAACCAAATTTCCCAGGTTATGGTGTGTCCAAGATGCAAGGTTTGGTCTATTTGATGGACATGTGAATTCAACTTAACTAGGACATGGGGTTGTGCATCCTCATGCTTGGGTGCATATGTTGGATTGACCACTCGACTTTGATTGAGCATGAGAGAAATTGATGGACATCCACATGGAATAATTAAGTTGAGTCACTAAAGTAGCATCCATTGTATTAATGATTGGTTAGTTCTCATTGTGGTTCGTGTTGCAATGACATATGTTTATATATTACCTATTTAGGCATATGTTCATGTATAGAAGGTCAAGTGTAAGACTATTTAATTGAGTCACTAGCAAATATGGGAGACTTGACTCTATGTTTGGATCACTTGAAGACTGGTTTGTATGTTTGACTATCTTGGATGTATGGTTGAGAGTGGTGATGTTCAATGTTGATTTATTCACTAAAGGTGAAGGTTTTTCACATGTATAAGGTGTTGTTAATACTTATGTGTCAAATGGGCCATATGTTGGTTGTGAACTCCAAGGGTTGTTTTGGGCCTAGAAACTTGTATATGAGTTGTTATGTGTGTCAAAATGAGGTAAGACTCAAGGGACAAGTGTTAGTAGAGAGTGGGTACACCTATTTCACTAGGTAGAAATCCTGATGGAGTTGTTTCAACATTTAAGGGGAGTTCGTCGAGGCATTTAATGAAAGATGTACTTGAAGGATGTATTAGGTACCCATGCATTTTAGTGGATGTATGTTCCTTTATATGGATTTTGATAGTTTGATGATGTCCACATGATCGAGGTGTGAGATGTCAATTTTGGGTTGGATTAGATATAAACATTGCTAATCAAAAGTGTCTTCAATACTTGATGGAGTATTTGAATCACCAAACTAGTGAAATATGACGAAGAAGCCTTGACATGACATAAATTATGGCAAGTACTCATTAGGGGTAGTATTGGAATTATTAACTCCAACTTGATTTATAGAATAATGTGTGGTCAGATGAGAAGTTTGTGGTTTGTTATTGAATTGGTCATTATGATGTAGAGTTTATCTCTAACTGATTAGTCTTCTTCCTAGAATAGGAGGTTGTTAGATCTAGTTGGATGTAAGGGATTCTCTTCAACTAATGTAGCTCCTATGTTAATGTGTGTTTGAGATATTCTCTCAACAAGTTGTTGACATGAAAAGATAATGTGTCTATGACAAATCTTCATGTAGTTATATGTGTACACTTGTATTGTGAAATAAAACACTCAACATAGTTATGATATGTGGAAATTATGTTTACTCTCATTTCTTTATAGGATTTTAGTTAGATTCAAAAAATAATAATTCAACATTAAAGAAGTACAAATTCACCCGAAATAGTTAATAATTAGACCACCCATAAAATAAATAATAATAATAATAAGCCACACCAAATTGGTGTATGAGACCCCCTTGTTTGTGGGACAAGGAACTCCCCTCCGCCCAACGATTTGATTGATAAAGTCTACGGAGGTATACATACATCAAAAAGGAATGGAGGATAATAGATAATACAATATAAAAAAAAGGAGAATATAAATCTTATATTGAATATTTAAATTAGATTATATATATTTTTAAGAAGTAGGTTTTTATCACCCGGATGGCAGGAACATATGGCGGGGAGAGTTATTACCCCAAGCCGCCACCCACGATGTATTAACTCCCCATGGTACACACCAAGAGGAGAGTTAATTCAGTGCACCTGGCAGATCTCTTGGATGAGCGATCCAGCTAGGCCACCAGTATCAGTCGCATGCAACAGTCTTGTCGGCCTTCAATGGTGATGGGAGAGGCTTCTACGACTCCTCGCAGCGTTAAAGGTTACCTTGGCGCGCATTTATTCCTATTCTATACCTGCAATGACCATTGCACAAAGCTCCTCGGTCATCCTAGTTGCATAACATTCATTCTATGTGTCCTCCTAGCCTCCATCTGCCACTACCGCTCCCCCACTGCCCCCTCTCATCCCCTCCACCCCTTGGTTCCTCCCACCATGCCCCGAGAGAGGGGAAAGCCCAGGCAGGGCACCAAAAAAACAAATGCCTTCACTTGAGCCACCAGACTTACAACCTCTCAATGAGCTCTAATTTCTCATTTCAGTCACCCCCATAGCCACTCCAGGAGCACTCAGATGACCCTGCGCACTCCAAAAATGGAGACCCCATCTTCCCCAATGCACTCTCCTCTGTCGCCTTTGCATTTTCAAATTAGCACTTCGAAGGAAGAGGTGCCTCCGTGCCCCGGCCTCAACATCGTCAAAGAGGAGGTGCCACCTCTAGTTCTGCATCTTGGTCCAAGCTCAGTGAACACGACGGTGCCACCCTCAAAGGCGTGCCTCCCCATCGCCACCAACCTTCTTTCCCCCCCAGTTCTCAAGCCAAGAGAGCCTTAATACGAGGACAAAATTTGTATCGTGGAGGAAGAAATCCCCCCAAGATGGCAATTGACAGATGCATGGAAGGATCCAACTACAGTGGACGACACAGGCATGGACAAAGGAGAGAAGAGCTTGCAATCTGCCTATCATCTGGCAGAGGATCATCTTGAGCTCCTCTTCGACATCTGGCAGTGGAAGGACAAATAGGTGCATGGCCAAGGGATCATCAATCAATGGCTGGACTTGTTGTTTGAGGCGTTCACAGAAGCCCGAATACAAGCCGGCTGCCCAACTTGCAAGCAGAGATTCACCCTGGCTTACACCTCTCATGGATATCCAGGTTCTCCAATGGCTTGACGCGGCTCACCCCAGGTCCTAGTTTTTTTTGTTAATTACAGATTTAAAAATGGATAGTGATAAGATAGTTTTCACTCTTTGTTCTGGTTGTGTAATTCTCTTAGTTATGACAACTTTGAATGAAGCCAACCCTAGGCTAGTTAGATGAAACAGGGTTCCTGTAGAAACTATCAGTCCTCTGCACAATTTTTGTAAAACATTTTTCAGCCATGATAGACACATCAACGCTTGGAGCCACCTGTTCTGGTTTCCCTTCTGTGGCGGAACAGGTGGCTGCCAAGTGTTGCACAATTGTATACTTGTGATTTAATATAAGGTCCTTTTTATTTACAAAAAAAAACAAGAAGTAGGTTTTTATCAATACTTAAGGTTTAAGAGAAGTGGAGATATAGAATTTATTTTATAAAATATCAAATATCTTATAACATTTAAAAATAAATTATGATGTTATAAAGAAATAGAGGATTAGAGAAAAAATATATTATAAAGGGTTATTAATTTTAATTGAGAAAATTAAAGTATTTTTTTGTTATAACTAAGTTAAAAAAGAAAATTATTAGCTAAAATAAGAGTGAAGTCTCGTGAGCTTCATAGTGAAATAGGATGTTGGACAATTCCTAAAAAATCATGAGTTGAAATGTGGAAGATGAAAACCACTTTTTCTTAAAATGTCCCATGTATACCCACATTGAATTTGTATTTTCAAATATTCCTAACAATAACTTCCTTCCTAAATTGAAGTCATCAAAATTATAAAAATTTAGAAAAACTTCTTACCAATTTTATCAAATATAAAATCTAAAAAAAACACTTTGATGTATATAAACATATGTCTTAACATTAATAAAAATAAAATGAAAACAATATTCATGACTAAGCCAAGAAAAAAAACATTAAATGTATGATAGACATATATCTTAACATTAATAGAAATAAAATGAAAACAATATCCATGACTAAGCCAAGAAAAAAACATTAAATGTATGTTCAAAGACTATGCAAGACACCAAGAACTATGCCTTATGTTCCAATGATCATGGTAGTGATAATGATATATTTTATTGTTCCAACTATCATGGTAATGATAATGATATATTTTATTTGAATGAATTTATAGATGTAGATTGGGTTAGAAATATGGATAAGAGATCACAAGAATATTTAGTGGGACAGTAAATTGGATTATTTTTTATTTTATTTTGGATTTACATTTTAATTGAAAACATAAATTTTATATATATATTTTTTATCATTTTAAAATATTAAAATTAAAATAATTTTTAATATTTTAATTATTTATAATATATATTTCTAATTAAAATTAATTGAAATTACAAATATCTCCAAACTTAAAAAATTCCTGCACACCTGCCATATATGCATCCATCCAATATTGATTTTAAGTGTGAAAAAATTAAAAACTGACCTTTCATGAGTGGGGGGCATGATTTGGGGAGGGAGCTTTTGTTCAATAGAACCTGTAAAGTAAGAATGGAATATCAATCATTTAGAAGCGCAGACACACTGAAAGCAGGTTGGGCCACTTTTTGCAGTTTGGGTCAGCTTGGCAGATGGAAAAAGGTATTACACTCTGCATTGGATGCCAATTCAACGGTCTCCACCATTCCCAAGTCCTCGGAGAAAGTGTTTGGCACTGGATTTGTATATAATTTTTGTGTAGTGAAATTTTCGAAGAAAAAAATATTAAAACTCCAATCTAGAGTATAGAGAGTAGCGAAGTGATCTATAATTCAATATGAGGGAGATGTTGTCAGGTAACAAAAAAAAAATAAAAAAAAAATTATATAAGAGCATGATAATATTTAGAAAATTAAACTAATATAAATTCATCTTAAACCAAAAGCTTTCAAACATTGAGAGGGATAAAAAATTTTAAGGTGTAATTTTTTTTATCATTTAATTCGATGTCATTCAATGTCATGTATTAATTCTTTTATATTAAATGATAAAAAATTTACACCTTAAATTTTTTTATCCCTTTTAATGCTTGATAAATTCCAGTTTAAAATAAATCTACATTAATATTTATAATTTATAGCAAAAAAGTTAGCCAAAAATAAAATACAAAGTAATAAATCAAATAACAATAAAACTCCCTAAAATCAAAATCCAAAGAAAATTTGACTATTACCTTTGCTACATGATTTAAACAATAGCTGGTAAGTTTTAAAAAATTATTAATAAAAAAATACAGTATCGAATAACAAGTAATGTGGAAATTGAATCCCACTTTATTAACCGGATTTAAACAATAACTAAGTTAGAAATGACTTACGTTTAAGCACAATGTTAATAGATAGTTGGTTCGAGTGGCATAAATAATTAGTGTAAAATTGCTGATCACTTTTGGATATAAGATAATTAATTTAATTATAGAATTACTAAATTTATTTATCAAATTTTAAATTAATTAAATTTTAAATTATTTAACCATTAATTAAAATTATCATATTATAGAATTATTAAATATTTTTGTCAAATTCAAATAAATTAAATCCAAATTTATAAATAATGTTGTTTATTATATAGGAAGCCAAATACAACAAAACATCTATTTTAA
>SNQJ01S0084503.1:34589-48567 GCA_010110895.2 Picea sitchensis | reverse complement strand
TATTTACACACAAGACTTGGGGTTGATGACTAATTATATATAGATTAAATAGTTGTTATGAATATTTATTTACACACCAGGCTTGTGGTTGATGACTAACTTTTTTTTTAAATTGAACACTATATTTATATAGTGGAAAAAATTATAATACAAGAAATACAAAGTTTATGAGAATTTTTTTTTTATAAGAATGTATGAAGGTTTTTATGTAATTTTTTTTAAATAAAAAAATTAGATATCCGATCATTAACATTGTTTATCTCTAATCAATATTGTTAAATTCATTATGATTATTCTTTAATAGATTTACATGTAAAATTAGAGTAAATATCAGAATTTTTTCTTTGTACATTATTGAAAAATAAGAGAAGCACAAGATACTAAATACATAGAGAAATAGTTTGTTTATTTATTTAAGTAGATTTTAATATTGTACAATATTTTGTTGCAAAATAAATTTTCAATAAAAGAATAGAATTTAAGATACAATGAAAAATACACACATTACATAGAGATTTTTCAAACCGAGAAAACCAACATATTCTATATTCATTCACATCATACATTGTTTACAATACAATCCAATGACTTGAATTAGTAAAAAACCGTAATTCCTTAACCGGAAATAGAAAATCGTCGATGAAAAACCATGTGCCAAAAATCGCCCAAAAACAAGTATGGAAACCAAGATTTTTTTTTTCAGGGGCTCTACCCCCCTATGACCCCCTAGTAAAGGGGGCGCTCTGCCCCCCTCTTACCCCCCTTATACGGCTGACACAACATAGACACTAGTTCTAGTCATGCAAATAATATAACAAATATTCAACATTCTCCCACTTGTTGTTTTCTTTGCAGACAGGGGGTTACAGGGTTACATAGTCAAAAATCCAAGGCAACAATGCTCATAGATCCTCTACACCAAAGGAACTTATCAGTGCTCACAGATTTTGTTAATGAATCTAAAACATTTTTCAAAGTTGTTGAGTTTTGTACCTTGGGAGGTGTTCCCCATGTGCTTGTGACCTCCTTAGCACATGTGGGATGGACATTACACTTTGTACCTTGTATTTTTGTCTAATTTCACGTTGATTTTGTCTAAAGTGAAACTTAGTCATTTTTGGCCTAAAATGACTATTAATTCACAAAGGGGGTGAATTAGAGACATAAAGTTGACTTAGGAAACTTAACCCAAAGTGGGTTATTGATTTAGATATTTTTGGGGAGATCTCAACCATCGATTAGATGGGAGATGAGATGATCTCCGCCATTCATATCTTAGGTTTCCTTTTGGATGTCAAAGAGGGGCGCAAAGGGTGAAGGAGACATTCATTCTTCTTTTGTTCATTGTGAGAGGAGCACTTGGATGATGAGCATGAGGTCAGATGCATGAGGATGCTTGAGCTTGGGTGCTAGCTTTCATGGAGGGAGGCTTGCATCATCTACCCTTGTTTATTTAGTGGAGAGGTTATACTTCTGAGGAGGGTGCATTGCCAGATTGGGGCACATCGGTTGTGGGAGGACATCTAGCCATCAGATTGCAGTGAGATCATTTGCAGAGGGAGGCCATCTAGCAGAGCTTCATTCTTGTGGAGGGGTTTTTAGATCTGAGCTCACAGTTAGCTTCTAAAGCAGTTTCAATGGTTTTGTCAGCTTGTATGTGGGGCACACCTTCTTGGGGCGCACTTGGAGACTTTGGGCTTGTATATCAGCTCAGATCGAGTTGCTATTGTATCAGGTTCCATTATATATTGTACTTGATGTATTCCACCTTCTTCGTTCGTCATATATACATATATATTCCAAACTAGTTTTCCCTGGGGGGGGTTATCCAGGGTCATGTTGACCAAAATACTTGTGTACAAAAATTCATGTGTTAGTCTCTTAGATCTGTTTATTTTCAGCTGTAAAGATATTTAGGTGTGTTATATTTATTTTGGAATGCAATTACTAATTCCTGGTTACTAAAACTACATGTAAGAGCACCCAAAATTGCAAATATAACCATAAAAAATCAACAAGAAGTTCTTGGACTGTTGGATGTTATAAAACAAAAACAAATACTTTATCTGATAGTTGAAAGTTAGATCCTAACTGTGGTCAAAGATAGACCCAGTAGACAAGCTTGATAGGACCTGGAAATCTTCATGGTATCAGAGCTTAGGTGGCTGAAATTTTGAGCAGTTGGGATAGCATTTTGTTGGCACTCATATAGATCTTCTTGGCATATTTTTGTGGACAGACATTGACTCCTTCAGTGGTTGTTAGAGGGCATATTTTTGCAGAGGACAGTTGGGAAGTTTTTGGCACTTGTCACCGGTCTCTTTTCACACCTACACAGTAGGAGTGAGGCTGATTTGACTTGACCTCTTTTCACACCTATTTTGTTAGGAGTGAGGTCAGATTACACTTGTCTCTTTTCACACCTTTGTTGACAAGAGTGAGACAGTATTTTCGTTGGCAGTGTGAGCATCAGTTGGGGATTGCAGTTTGCCAGACATGTCAGCATCTCAGATGCAAGTTGAGGACATGATAGAAGGGGCTAGCAATTGGTCGCCTTGGAAGGCAAGGATGATCTTCGTCTTAGAGGACCTCGAGCTATGGGACATAGTCGAGGCAGTTGTTCCCCCCATTCCTGTTACTACTCCCATCTTTGTGGCAGAGTTTAGGAAAAGGAACAACAAGGCAAAGAGGACTATTTGTGACACAGTTCGTGACCATATCATACCCCATTTGACGGGGAATACTTGTGCATACGAGATGTGGGCATCTCTATGCAAGTTGTGTGAGAGCTCCAATGAGAACCAGAAGATGGTTCTTCATGAACGACTTAGGGGCATTCACATGCTTAAGGATGAGTCAGTAACTTCATTCCTTAGTCATTACACTCAGATTAGAGACTAGCTTGGAGCCATCAGAGAGGTTGTTGATCCTAACTCTTTGGTGAGGCAAGATATGAATAGGTTCACCAAACCGTGGGGTCCATTTGTACGTGGCATAGTTTCCAGGGAGGTCATGCCTACATGGGAGAGGATGTGGGATGAATTCGTCTAGGATGAGATTAGGCTTGCAGCTAAGGCTTCTGGACAGCGGCAGCAACAACAACAACATATTGGTTAGGGTGAGGATGATATTTCTCTTTGGACAAAGGGCAAGAAGAACGTCGGTCGTGGCGGTCGGCAAGGTCCCAATTTTGGGGCCCCACCACAGGGGACTGGAGGAGGAGAGAGCAGCAGTGATCAGGGCAGTGGTCAGAGGAGAGATATGAGCAAAGTGAAGTGATTTTTTTGTAAGAAGTTTGGGCACTATGCTGGACAATGCCTGAACAGGAAGAAGAAGAAGGGTGGTACCGTAGCTACAATAGTGGAGATAGATTTTCAGACACCGTTTCAGAGAGAGTGTGCCTTTCTTGTATGTTGCACTTCAGTTGAGATGAGACCTAGTATTTGGTATATTGATAGCGGGGCTTCGAGCCATATGAGTGGACTTCAAGAACATTTTTCTGATCTTAGAGACACCGAGGTCAGGATTGAGATTTCTCTTGGAGATGACAGAGTGGTAAGAGTTGCAGGGGTTGGCACAATTACCTTTCAGAGAGATGGCATGCCACCTATATCGTTTGCAGACGTTCTTTATGTCCTTGGGATGAAGAAGAATTTTATTTCAGTTTCCACCCTCCAAGATAGAGGTCTTGAGGTGACATTCAGAGGCACCGAGGTACTGATTCATCCTCGGGGGTCTTCACTAGCCTCAGGACAGGTGATTGGAGTTAGGGATGGGAAAATGTTTAGATTGTTTTTTCAGCCACTTCATGCATTGGCAGGGAGTAGAGACAACAACATACAGTTATGTGTGTTATGGCATTGTAGGATGGCCCACCTACATCATGGGGCTCTTGGAGGACTGAGAGAGGTTGTGACCAGAGTGCCACAGATCAAGATAGAACATCAGGATGTTTGCAGAGGGTGTGCGCTTGGTAAGTTTACCAAGGCATCGTTCCCCAACAGTGGCACCAGGTCAGTTGGGATACTGTATTTAGTACGCATGAACGTGTGTGGACCCGTGACTCGAAGGTCCTTGAGTGGTTGTGAGTACTATCTCACATTTATTGATGACTACTCGAAGAAGACTTAGATCTATTTCCTGAAGGCCAAGAGTGAGGTCTTCACACAGTTCCACGAGTTCAAATCTCTTGTGGAGAACCAATCGGGAAAGAAGATCAAAGTCTTGCGGCTGGATAACGGGGGAGAGTATTCCTCAAGATAGTTTTTAGACTTATGTGCACAACATGACATCAGGAGACGAATGACCATACCTTACAACCCCTAATAGAACGGGGTTTCCGAGAGGAAGAATAGGGCCATTACCGATGCAGCGAGATCCATGCTGCATGATCATAGTTTTCCTTTGTACTTATGGGCAAAGGCGTGTGCTACTGCAATTTACTTGTAGAACAAAATCCCCCATAGGATATTGGGGAAGATGAATCCTGAGGAGGAATTCACTGATAGGAGGCTTGATCTCGAGCACATCAGGATATTTGGGTGCTTGACTTTCTCTCATGTCCCCTCAGAGAGGAGGACAAAACTAAACCCCACAACCCAGCAGGGGATTCTAGTTGGATACTCAGAGGTGTCAAAATCCTATCACATCTACATTCCGCCACTTAGGAGAGTGGTGGTGAGCAAAGATGTCAGATTTGAGGAGGATAGGGATTTTGCGAGATGTCTTGAGTCAAGAGTTGGAGTTGAGGATGATGCAGAGTCACCTATTGCATTCTCAGAGGGAGCACATCATCAGAAGTCAGGTACACCAGTATCAGGGGTGACAGGGTCACCATACACAACTTCAGGGTCACAATCAAAGCATATTCAGTCAAATGGGGCACAAACTTTAGAGGGAGAACAGACTTCAGGATCTCAAAGTGTTGAGACGAGTCCTGAGGAAGTCACTCTTAAGAAGAGAGACCTTACTTCTCCATTGACCACTTCAAGGAAGAGGAGACCTCAATGGTTTTAGGAGACCCTGAAGGAAGCCAGGGAGAATGTAGGGGAGCGCAAGAGCCAAATCAGAGAGAGAAGGCGACCAGTTAGATTGGGAGCATATTTGGCACTAGTGATGAGTATCAGGGATACTGAGCCACGAACTTTTTCACAGGCAGTGGACCATTAGGTTCGGAGAGAGGACGTGGTAGAGAAGTATGAATCCATTGTGTGCAATGATGTCTGGGATGTGGTTTCGAGGCTAGTGGGGAAGTCAGTTGTGACTTCGAGGTGGTTGTACAAGACCAAGATTTTTGTAGATGGCAGCGTGGAGAAACACAAGGCCCGTTTTTTGGTGTAAGGCTTCTCACAGATTGAGAGAGTCGATTATGACAAGACTTTCACACTAGTTTCGAGATACACTTCTATCAGGACTATCATTTACATAACAATATAGATGGGTTGGCTCATTCACCAGATGGATGTGAAAACCACATTTCTAAATGGCTTTATTGAGGAGGAGGTTTACATAGAGTAGCCACAGTGGTTTGAGGTGAGTGACATGGAGACTCACATGTGTCTTCTGAGGAAGGGATTATATGTTTTGAAGCAAGCTCCCCGAGCTTGGTATTCACGCATTGATACCTATTTTCTTCAGATGGGCTTCGAGAAGAGCGATGCTAATCCGAACCTCTATTTCATCATTAGGGGTGAGGACACACTCATTCTCATTTTGTATGTGGATTATTTATTCATTACTAGAGCCGAGGATCTCATAGTTGAGTGCAAGCTGGGACTTGCATCAAAGTTTGAGATGAGTGATATCAGATTGATGCACTACTTTCTGGGTATGGAGGTATGGTAAGAGGAGGGTCACATATTTATCGAGAAGGGGAAGTATGGAATAGATATTTTGAGCAGGTTTCAGATGGAGGACTGCAAACCCATGTCTACACCTATGATCACAAAATGGAAGAAGCTTAGTGCTTCAGATAGCCAGTTGGTGGATGCCACAGTATACAGGTAGTTGATCAGTTCACTCATGTATTTGGTTAACACCAGACCAAATATTTTTTTTGTCGTGAACACTCTCAGTTAGTACATGGTTGAGCCGAGGAGTGTTCACATGGTTGGGGAAAAACACGTCTTGAGATATGTTGTTGGGACAGTGGACTATGGCCTAGAATATCTCAGGGGAGATGGAGTCAGTTTGGCTGGCTACACAGATTCAGACTGGGCAGAATGTGCTACTAACAGGAAAAACACCTCAGGGTGCTACTTCAGTTTGGGGTCAGGACTTGTTTCCTAGTTCAACCGAAAGCAGAAGTCAGTTGCTTTGAGTTTGGCCGAGGCAGAGTATATGGCTACCAGTCAGGTTAGTTGAAAGGTCATTTGGCTTCGTAAGATGTTGGTTGGGTTATTTGGTTAGGAGATGTCACCGACTATTATTCACTGTGATAATCAGAGTTGTATCAAACTCTCTGAGAATCTAGTGTTTCATGACCGGTCGAAGCATATTGAGATCAGATGCCACTTCATTCGTGATTGGGTTCAGAGAGGGGAAATTTAGTTGCAGTATATATCGACAGATGACCAGGTTGTAGATATTCTCACCAAGGCCCTGCCACGGAGCAAACATGTGTACTTCAGAGACAAGATGGGCTTGGTGAGGAACACCTTCCTCGGTAAGAGGGAGTGTTGATTTTTGTACCTTGGGAGGTGTTCCCCATGTGCTTGTGACCTCCTTAGCACATGTGGGATGGACATTACACTTTGTACCTTGTATTTTTGTCTAATTTCACATTGACTTTGTCTAAAGTGAAACTTAGTCATTTTTGGCCTAAAATCATAATTAATTCACAAAGGGGGTGAATTAGAGACATAAAGTCGACTTAGGAAACTTAACCCAAAGTGGGTTATTGATTTAGATATTTTTGGGGAGATCTCAACCACCGATTAGATGGGATATCAGATGATCTCCACCATTCATATCTTAGGTTTCCTTTTGGATGTCAAAGAGGGGAGCAAAGGGTGAATGATGCATTTTTCTTTCTTTTGTTCATTGTGAGAGGAGCACTTGGAGGATGAGCATGAGGTCCGATGCATGAGGATTCTTGATATTGGGCGTTATCTTTCATGGAGGGAGTCTTGCATCATCTACCCTTGTTTATTTAGTGGAGATGTTCTACTTCTGAGGAGGGCGCATTGCCAGATTAGGGCACATCCATTGTGGGAGGACTTCTAGCCATCAGATTGCAGTGATATCAATTGTAGAGGGAGGCCATCTAGTAGAGATTCATTCTTGTGGAGGGGTTTTCAGATTTGAGTTCACAGTTAGGTTCTGGAGCAGTTTCAGTGGTTTTTGCAGCTTGTATGTGGGGCGCACCTTCCTGGGGCACACTTGCAGACTTTGGGCTTGTATATCAGCTCAGATCAAGCTTCTATTGTATCAAGTTCAATTATATATTGTACTTGTTGTATTCCACCTTATGATTTCCTCATATATACATTTATATTCCAAACTGGTTTTCCCCAGGGGGGGTTTATCCAGGGTCATGTTGACCAAAAATACCTGTGTACAAAAATGCATGTGTTAGTCTCTTAGATCTGTTTATTTTCAGCTGTAAAGATCTTTAGGTGTGTTATATTTATTTTGGAATGCATGTACTAATTTCTGGTTACTAAAACAACATGCAAGAGCACCCAAAATCACAAATAGAACCATAACAAATCAGCAAGAAGTTCTTGGATTGTTGGTTGTTATAAAACAACAACAAATACTTTATCTGACAGTTGAAACTTAGAGCCTAACTGTGGTCAAAGAAATACATAGTAAGCAAGCTTGATAGGACCTGAAAATATTCAAAAGTGTCCACCTTCATCAACAACACCTTCTTTTCATCAACCATGTCTCTCACAAAGTGATATTGAACATCAATATGCTTTGTCTTTGAATGATAAGTTGGTTTCTTCGCTAGGAAAATTGCACTTTGACTGTCACAATATATACTTACAACTTGTTGTACCAACCCAATACCTGAACATAATCTTTGTAACCATACTGCTTCCTTTCTTGCATGAGTGTCTACCATGCATTCATCTTTTGTAGTTGAAAGTTCCACTACAGACTGTATTTTTCTCATCCAACTGATTTCTCCTCCAAACAGGTTAAACGCATACCCTCTTGTAAATATTCTACAATCCATATCTCCAGCCCAATCTATATCCACAAAGCCATGTATGTCCAACACTCTGTCCAAAACTGGTCTTCCTTCGTAGCACAATCCATAACTAGTAGTGCCACACAAATACTTGAAAACCCCTCTTTATAGTTGTCCAATGCTCCTTTCTTGTTTTTTGTTGATGATTACAACTTCGTGAGACATCCTCTAGGACACGTTCTCCTCTGAGACTGAATTGAGTTGACTTGTCAGAGATCCCATGTGTTGGGTGTGCCCATGTGATGGGTGTATCGTTCCTCTCTGGACTAAGATGAGACGATGCATGCCCCTGTGTGGGGTGAGGATTCCCATGAGATGGGTGTGTCGTTCCTCTCTGGTTTGAGATGAGACGATGTGTACCCTTGTGTGGGGTGAAGGTGCCCATGTGATGGGTGTGCATCATAATTTGGACTGAGTTGTTATGACATCTGGTCTCCTGCCTTGTGGACTGAGTTGATTCAGGCTTCAGATGATACTCCAGATGATTCTCCTGTGGACTTAGTTAAGATAGAGATCTATTGAGTAGGATGTCCCTGTGGCTGAGCACAGGTGGACGTGTTCCTAGTGGTTGATCACTAGTGGACGTGTGAGATCCTTGCTATATTGTCTAAGTGTAAGATTTACCTGTAACCCTAATTATGTTGTAAAGGTTACAGGTCAGCCCCACCATGTAAAGATAACTAATATTGTAATTATTATTTATATTTATTATATTATTAAGTTGTACAGTTCGGCCCTATTGTGCCAATAGACACATCATTTGATGTGATAAGTTTTGTATAAATAAAGGTGAATCCCCATTGAGGAAACACACTTATCTTTGTGTCATCTCATGATTTCAGAAGTTGAGGTATGAAATTATGAGAATTATAGCACCCTGTTGTGTGCTAGGTTTGGTGGTGGATTGGTGGATTGGTGAATCTTCTCTTGGAAATACAGCAAAGGATTGTTTGGTTTTTCCCTTGATTGAGAAGGGTTTTACTAGGATATTTCTGGTGTCTTTTGTGCATGGTTATTCTTCTTGTGATCTTGGTTTACTGCAACTAGTGTTATTGTAGCTGCATTATTTATGGTTGTAGCTTATGTTAAATGAAATAAACTACATGGATGAGATAAACATAAAAAAAATTAACATGGTATCAGAGCAGTTCTCGAAGGTGACCATTGCACATTCAAAGAAGATAGCCATGGACAATTTGAAGCTTCTAGACCCTTTCCACTGTAAGTATAAGAAGATGACCGAACCTTCTGAGGTAAAGCTCAAGACTGGCCACATGCATAAAGTGTTCTGGGCAACATAAAAGGGCAACCACCTGCACCTTGGTGGCTCGGTCTACAAGGAAAGAACAACCAAAACCTAGGAGAGGCTCGACCTACTAGGTTGAGGCATCCAGGTCTGTTTTGTGGGAATTCTTGGGGTAGCCGCTGAAGACTGTCATAACCACAAATATTCTACAAGAGTATTTTGGGCACAAATTCAAGGTCTGATATAAGGTGAATTTAAGGACGGTCCTGAGGTATTACAAGTATGTTCTTGGGCACAATTCTTGAGTGTTGTTCTGGGTGTGTTTTGTTTTTAGGCAATGAATCTCTAAGACAATGGGGTAGAGGCCTAAAAATTTCAGACTGTGGTAAAGGTTCGAAGGATAATAGTTCAAGAGTTGTTTGCTTTGCAAAAAAAGGTTGTCTTAGATCAACACTGATTATTGTCAAAAAAAGGTGTGTATTTTTGGTAGTATCTGTGGGACTTCAGAATTCCTTAATGAGCTGAAGCAAGTGGGATTGTTTATAAGTGAAGAAAAATCCACAATAACAAATTTGGAGCAGGTTTGAGGCACTTTGATAACAATTTTCTGAGTTATATTCCAACAATCTTATGGCTGAATTCTAAGGTAGCCTTGTGACAGATCTGAGGCATATGAAAGGACTACTTAGTAGACAAAATTTTTAGAGCTAGCTTTAGGGTTGTCCAAGCTTGTTGAAGGAAGAATTTTTTCCAGATCTATTGGCTACAGTTTTGAGGTAAGTTCACAATATGCTCTAAGGCTTATTTCTAAGGAAAGGTAAGTCTGTTTTGAGGCCTGTTCTGAGGCATATTCTGAAGCAATTTTCTGAGGCATATCCAAGCCACATGTCCAGTACAAGTTCCAGTTGTTTGAATGAGTTGGATGTTTCCATCATATCAAAATATATCAAGGGCCTTGTGGACCTATATGTTGAAGGGAGATGCCAAAATTGTTTCACATACCAATCTGTCAATTCAATGGAAATTTTATAAAACCAATCTATTGGTATTTCATCTAGTGATAACCTACAATCTAGAGCACTTAGCATATAACTGGGTTCTATTCCAATTTGCCAACGGGTGTGCTCCAAACTGATATGTGAAGATACGAGGCCATGTGAGATATGAATATGATGTGATAGATGACACATTTGCAAAATTATCAAACATGAAGTATTGTCCAAATAATGAAAGCTTGAAGACAATTGATGTGAGAGGTACATTGCATATTTCAAGAATGATCCTTGACGTGAATTTTGAGTGTGTGCTATACGTGCACATTATTCAAGGAGACTAGACTTGTATCTAGTAATGTGCAAAGAAAGAAACATTATCCATATCAAGAGAATTCAAGGAATGCAAGAAAGAATGACGAGGAGTTCTTCTCTATCTCATCTTTCTTAGGACGACCAAAAGCGATATTGAGCATGCTTGCAGACTAAGGTAAGTCTTGTACTACATTCCTTATTTGATTTGATTACTATGTAGTTGCATGCATTTTGATAATGAAGGGTACTATCCCTCGTCTAGGATCTCTCATGACTTGGACCATTATTCCTGATATGGGAGTCCATTTTTTCTTGGTTGGTTATTATCCCATTAGAGGAGGCCATTTTGATTGTTATCCCTATGGGAGGTCATCTTGGTTATTATCCTAGTACGAGAGGCCAACAAAGTATTATAGAGTCAGTAGAGGACCTGAGAAGACATGAGATGTCTCTAGGTTAGAAACATAGGAAAATGAATATGTTCATCCTTCCGACTTCAGAGGGAGTCAAACTATTTGAGAAGAAGGAAGAGACAATACCTTCTCCCCTTTAGTATTTCATAGGGAGACAACCATTGATCCAATTGATCCAATTGATCCAATTGATCCATTTGTTCCAATTTTATGTTCCCAGAGACATTATAGTAGACCATAAAAGGTCTGCCTGGGCTTGACAAACTCTACAAGAGGTAGAGGGACATGCAACTCCTCGAAGCACATTCTGAAAGAGCAAGAGACCATAGAGATTTTCGAGCTATTTTTCAGCCATGATACACAACATTGATACTAAGTCTTCGTATCATGGGGAAGCAACAAGTCAGTAGGTATGGAAAGATGCCATGACAAAAGAGTATCAGTCCATCATGAAGAATGATGTGTGATATATTGTTCTGAGACTAGAAGGGGAGTCTGTAGTGACTTCCATGTGGATCTATAAGATCAAGTATGCAGCTGATGGAAGTGTCGAGAAGTACAAAGTGAGATTTCTAGCCAGAGGATTTTCACAGGTAGAGGAAATTGATTATGAGGAGACATTTTCTCTTGTATCCCGATACACTTCCATCCATACTATCATTACACTAGCTACATATATGGGTTGGAAACTACATTAGATGGATGTAAAGACAACCTTTCTCAATGGTGATATTGAGGAAGAAGTTTACATCAAGCAGCCAGAAGGATTTGTGATACACGGCTAGAGAAACACATGTGTGCAGGTTGAAGAAATCCTTGTATGGGATAAAGCATGCACCTCGTGCTTGGTACGAGAAGATGGACGGATTCTTGATGAGTTTGAGCTTCAACAAGAGTGTTGTTGGTCCAAACCTATAATATTATATTTTTGGTGATGAGTGCCTAATCTTGGTCCTGTATGTGGATGACTTATTCCTCACCAGTTTAGAAAGACTTATAGTTGAATGCAAGTGAGCATTGACTTCTGAATTCGAGATGAAGGATATGGGTATGATGCAATATTTCTCGGGACTAGAAGTATGGCAGAGGACTGATGAGATTTTCTTGAGTCAAGGAAAATATACAGTGGAGATATTGAAGAAGTTCGGTATGACAGACTGAAAATCCATGCCTACACTGATGGTGATGAATTTGAAGAAAATGAACGATGCTTCTACAGATTTAGGAGAGATTGATCCACATTTATACTGACAACTAATTGGATCATTGATGTATCTGGTTAACACCACACCTAACATATGCTATGCAGTGAATGTACTTAGTCAGTTCATAAGACAATCGAGACAGACTCACTGGATATCAGTGAAGCATGTATTGAGATATCTATGAGGTACATTTAGATATGGCCTGAGATATGCCTCTAGTGTAGACATGAGTTTGCAGGGATATGCTGATGCAGATTGCGCAGGGAGCGCAATGGACCAAAATAACACATCTAGTTGTTGTTTTACATTTGGGTCTACCATGGTTTCCTGGTGCAACAAGAAACAGAGCTATGTGGCCTTGAGTACCACATAAGCAGAGTATATAGCATTGAGTGTGGCAGTCTGCGAAGTAGTGTGGCTTCACAAATTCCTGACATATTTATTTAATCATGAGATGGACCCTACCATTATTCACTGTGATAACTAGAGTTGTGTGAAGCTCTCTGAGAATCCTATGTTTCACAATAAATTGAAACACATTGAGATAAAATATCATTATATCAGAGACATGGAGCAAAAGAAAATATTACACGTGTAGTACCTTCTTAAAAATGAGCAGATATCTTCACCAAAACACTTGCCAAGACAAAGTTTGAGTACTTCTATGAGAGACTTGGCCTGGTGGAGAATTCCTCCCTAGCCAAGAGAGAGTGTTGATGATTACAGCTTCATGAGACATCCTCTAGGACACGTTCTCCTTTGAGACTAAGTTGAGTCGACCTGTAAGAGAGCCCATGTGTTGGATGTGCCCATGTGAGGGTGTGTTGTTCCTCTCTAGACTGAGATGAGACGATGTGTGCCCCTGTGTAGGGTGAGGATTCCCATGATATGGGTGTGTCGTTCCTCTCTAGATTGAGATGAGACGATATATACCCCTGTGTGGGGTGAAGGTGCCCATGTGATGGGTGTGCGTCAGACTCTGGACTGAGTTGTTATGATGTGTGGTATCCTACCTTGTGGACTCAATTGATTCATGCTTGAGATGGTGTAAATGTGTTGAACCTGAACAGAATAGATCTAGCTAGAAAATACTACACACGTTTGCAGAGAGAAATTAAAAAAGAAGAAGCAAGATAGAAAGAATGGAAGAATTCTCATTAACCGTATTCCACACTCAAAGAGTGAATAATTTACAATATATATAGGATAAATGAGTAACTAATAAGCTATAGTGGTGGTCTAGATTGATCTGGACACACACCAACAGTTACAAGAGTAAACTACCACCTAGTCTAGTCTCTGTTAGAAAAACAGGACCATGGAGCAATAAAATAAAACAAATGCGAAAACAAAACACAGAATATACACAATACAATAAAGACACAGATTTACGTGGTTCACCCAGTGTGGGATACGTCCACCAGATAAATTGCCAGGTCCTTCCTTTATTATTATCCAGTATATGAAGGGATACAACCTACAACAAACCCGCTATAACTTCCTCTTCTTTCTCTCACAATATCCTATCTCAGAATACAATATTCACCATCAACCATAGCCACAATACATTTCCCTCATAAAAGAGGGTTTCCTTCTAGGGAAAAAAA
>SNQJ01S0084503.1:264-12289 GCA_010110895.2 Picea sitchensis | reverse complement strand
AAGTTTGAATTTCTCATATGCTCGTGATAATATCACATTGTAATATTTAATCTTGAAATGAGAAACATGAAAGGCTAAAATGTACTTCCACGCTTATTACCCACGGACATTCTTAGCTCCACATAGCCATTCAAGATTCCAAACTAAATGTCATTAGAATTCAAATTAACTGACAATGGATTTATTAGAATTCAAATTTCAAATTAAAATGCATTGAATCTTCTCTTAGATTGCAACGAGACGAGCACAAGTACACAGTTCAACGTTATTGGTTACCATAATTCCAACAAAGAAGGTGGTTTGTGAAAGTGTAATATTTAGATATCATGCTTTCCTACACTAAATAATCCCAAATCTTTGACCAAACAATCATGAAAAAAAATTATTTTCAAGAGAAGTAATGTAGTACATTGTGTGATTGGTGCCCAGTAGGGCCTAACCACTTTCCAAGGTAGGCGGAAGATATGGGCCTTTTTTATGGAATTATAATATTTAGCAGAGATTTCCTACACTCAACAGACCATGAAAATGGTTCTCTTTCAAGGGGAACTAATATATAGGACATTTCATGATTGGTAGCTGTAATTGGTGCCCAATAGGGCCTAGCCTCTTTCAAATGCATGCAGAAGATTTGTTTTTTTTTTTTATGGTTCACCTATATTAAGTTCCTTAAGAAATGAGTGGATGATGAAGGAGCAGTGGCCCAGTGAAACCTGAGAACCACCACTTCAAAATCAAAATTAAACTGCTGCAACAAAAGTTTCTAAAGAATGAACGGGCGATGAAGGGAGTAGTGCCCCAGTAAACCCTGAGAACCATTACCTCAGAATCAAAATTAAGTTGTTGCACAACCAACCCTTTTTTTAAGTACATCGTTACCATATAGCGTTTTATGGACGATCAAAAGCATTGCTGAGAGTATGAGGAGAAAAAAAAGATATAACAAATGTGCACTTTTCTTCAGTGTTAGGCACTGCACTGAGCTTCACAAATAAAACAATGCTTTTCAGAATTCTTCTCTTCAGTTGTCCAAGCTAAAAGACACGCAAATAAAATAACAAACTAAACTTACCCTATACAAGTCCCCTGACATAAAACGCCTCCACAGATTATCTATTATATTTCTGCACTACCATTATATCTAGCCTAGAAGCATTGATATAAAATGGAAAAAAGACAAACAATTGACATTTGATATTACTCTCTTTGAATCTTATGTGTCTTTCTTCCATTGCATTTTACAGGCATTAGAGTAATCAAACATGCTTCTATCAAATAACAACCTGATTCAGGGAGGGTACAACCATGACAATGGGTACATACAGGGAGGATTCATGCTTCTGAACTGCTCATGTACATATTGTTGGTTTGTAATCATTTCACTGCCTTATGATGGCGGGTCGGTGGCCGTTTTGACCCTTCAAGACATGAGGGTTCACTGTCAGCCCAAGCGGTGGCCGCCTTAGCCTTTGTAGGCCACCAAATACCATCACCGCCCTGATTTAATTTTTTCTAAGGTTGAAGGGGCAAGTTTTGTTCCTATAAATACTTGAATCGTATTGTAATCCGGGGTGAGGGTGAGACTGTTACAGAAATACAGAGCTTGAAACCTTTCTTGAATCGAATTGGTTATTCAAATTTTGGAGGAGCATATTGATTCGTTTTTTTCTTTTTTCTTTTGGGACATCCGCTGGCTTATGAAATAGTCACACTCACTCTCCAAGTGCCGAAATTTGAAGTGGGTCCACAGCTGGATCAAATTTTTTGATCCGACGATTGAGGTTGCTCATTGTTTTGTATCAAGGGTTTGCAAACCCCGAAACCTGAAAGCATCGGACCCAAATTCCATTCGCATTTCACGATTCGTGAGTTGTTGTGTGTGGCATTGGGTGTTCGTGTTAGCCGAAATCCCGAACCCTGATTGGCCTTGTTTCTTACTTTTGGTATCAGATCCATATCGCCATTATTTCAGTATGTGTCGAAGAGTGCAACAGCTGCTCTGTCTGTTTGACCATTGCTATGTTAAGAATATTGTGTTTTGTTCTCTACTTAGTTCAGTAGAGATTATCCCTGTTGGCATCTAATTTTCTTTCTGCACAGTTTATTTGATTTCCTTCAATTTTTATAAATGGCTGTGTTCGGTAGCAGTGCTTCTCAGATTCAGGGTCCTATGCTGAACGAGAAGTCATATGACTCTTGGTATATTCGAATGAGGACGATTTTGTGTTCTCGGGATTTATGGAATTATGTTATTGATGGTTATGTTGATCCAGTTGATGTAGCAGTAGAATTGGCTCTCTCTAATGATGACCGTGTTTTGCTGAAAGAAAACAGGAAGAAGGATAACAAAGATCTTGGATTAATCCAACAAGGATTAAATGAATCCATTTTTACGAAGATTTCTAGTGCTGCATCTTCGAAGATGGCTTGGGACATTGTTGAAACTTGTTATCAAGGTGTGTCCAAGGTGAAGACAGTTAAGTTGCAGAACTTAAGGGACTTCGAAAATCTGAAGATGAAGGATAATGAAAGTGTTGATACTTTCATGACTAAAGTGATGAGTGTTGTAAACCAGCTCAGACAGTATGGAGATGATATTGAGAATAAAAGAGTTATAGAGAAAGTGTTGAGAAGTTTGCCCAAGAAGTTTGAACCTGTTGTTGTACCCATAGAGGAATTTAAGGATTTAAGTCAAATGCAAATTGATGAGTTAATTGGTTCTCTTGTTGCTCATGAATCTAGGATATCTAGATATGAAGAAGGATCATTGGAGCATGCCTTCAAATCATAACTGCATATTACTAGACGCAGAGGCAGAGGAAGGTTTTATACTCACGGAAGAGGAGGTCGATTTTCTGGTCGAAAGGACAACATAACTGAATCAGAGTTTGAGGAGAAGTCCCAACATAATCCTTCTAATTTAAGAGGGAGTAGCAGCAAACCCTGGGAACAAGAAAATCAGAGGTATGATAAAACTAAAGTACAATGTTATTATTGCAAGAATTTTGGGCATTTTGCTAATAAATGTTGGAAGAAACAGGCAGATGTTGGAAAGCAATCTGAACATATTACAAATGAGTCTAAGGATCATCAAAATCCTGTGTTTTTTACCTGTAATGTCACTCGGGAAAGTGCTAGTGATATTTGGTTTTTGGATAGTGGTTGCAGTAACCACATGACTGGTAATAAGGATTTATTTTCTTCTATTAATACTAGTATTCAGTCTGAAGTAAAACTGGGGAATGATTGTAAGGTTACAGTTAATGGTAAAGGTGTAGTTCCAGTCTACACTAAGAACAATCAGAAAATAAATATTGATGATGTTTATTTTGTGCCTGGTTTAAAATGCAATCTTATTAGTGTTGGACAATTGTTGGAGAAAAAGTACAGAGTATTCTTCAAGAACAAGGTATGCACAATTTATGATAAATTACCCAATAGACAGTTGATTGCAAGAGTTGAGATGACCAAGAATAGAATGTTTCCACTTGTTATGAGAAATAATTTAAGTAATTCTTTGAATGCTTATAAAACTGGAAGTTTAGATGAATCTTGGTTATGGCACTTGAGATATGGTCATTTACATTTTGGTGGTTTAGATCTGTTACAAAAGAAACATATGGTAAAGGGGTTACCTTGTATTCAACAACCTGCAAGCTCTTGTGAGAGCTGCATACTTGGAAAACATCATAGAGATACATTTGTTTCAGGTGTTTCCTACAAAGAAAAAGCTCCATTAGAAATCGTTCACACATATTTATGTGGACCTATGAAAACACCTTCTTTGAATGGTTGTGTTTATTTTATGACTTTTATTGATGATTTCAGTAGGAAGACTTGGTTGTATTTGTTGAAACAGAAATATGAAGCCTTTGATGTTTTTAAGAAGTTTAATTCTATGGTTGAGAATGAGAGTAGTCAAACCATTGAAATATTAAGGTTTGATAGAGGAGGTGAATACAAACTTAATGAATTCATTGAATTTTGTGATATTCATGGAATTAAAAGGCAGTTTACTGCTCGATATACTCCACAACAGAATGGAGTGGCTGAAAGGAAGAATCAGACCATCATGGATACGGCTCGAAGTATGTTGAAAGAGAAGCATCTTTCAAATGAATATTGGGGAGATGCAGTTCTTTGCTGTGTTTTTATCTTGAATAGAAGTCCGACCAAGACTGTGAGGGATCGTGTATCTCAGGAGGCCTGGGATGGTAAGCCTTGCAATGTTTCTCATTTCATAATTTTTGGATGGGTTGCATTTGCGCATGTACCTGGAGAAATGAGGAGGAAGTTGGATGACAGAAGCGAGAGATGTATCTTTGTTGGATACAGTGAAGAGTCTAGGGCATATAAACTCTACAATCCCATCACCCAGAAATATGTAATCAATAGAGATGTTCAATTTAAGAAGATGAAGCTTGGGATGGAAGTATTGACAAATCAATTTCAGAGGGAGTTGTGTTACCCCGTGAAGACGATGATGGAGTTGAGCAGGCTGAAGGAGATGGACAGATGGTTCCACATGCACATACGCCTGCAGCAAGAAGTCCAACAAGGCAAGCGCCATATTCCATCCCATCTCAATTTAGAATGCCCAGAACTCATGAGTGTGGTGAGCCATCTGGACATGGTGGAAATCAATCAGATTCACAGGTAAGTAGTGAATCAAATCCCACTTTATCTTCATTAAGATACAGACTTAAAGGACATAAGACTAGAAGCTTAAGATAATTGTATGATCAGAATGAAGAAGTAGATCAGATTTCAAAATTTTCATTTATAGCTTATGATCCTGTTAGTTATGATGAAGCTGCTAAAGAGGATGTCTGGATAAAAGCAATGGATGAGGAGATTGATTCCATTGAAAGGAATAACACTTAGGATCTTGTCAATTTACCTGAAGGAAAGAAAAGTATTGGTGTTAAATGGGTTTATAAGACTAAGCTGAGTGCGGATGGTGAAGTTGAAAAGTACAAGGCAAGACTTGTAGCTCAGGGGTTTAGTCAACAACCTAATATTGATTACAATGAAACATTTGCTCCTGTAGCTAGAATTGACACTGTGAGGATGGTCTTAGCCATTGCAGCTCGGAATATATGGATCATGCATCAAATGGATGTTAAGTCTGCATTCTTGAATGGATATTTGGAAGAAGAGGTTTATGTAAGACAACCTCTGGGTTATGAGATTGATAACCATAGAGATACAGTTTACAAGTTGAGGAAAGCTTCATATGGATTTAAGTAGGCATCCAGAGTTTGGTATAGCAGGATTGATGAGTACCTAATCAGCGTTGGATTTAGCAGAAGTTCAAGTGAACCAACTCTGTATACAAAGGTGAACCAGGAAGGTAAAATTTTGAATGTCTGTTTGTATGTTGATGACCTTATTTTTACTGGAGATCTATCTGTGGAAGACTTTAAAAATGCCATGAAAACAAAGTTTGAGATGACTGATTTAGGATTGATGAAATATTTTCTCGGAATTGAAGTGGATCAATCTGATGATGGCATTTTCATTTGTAAAACTAACTATGCAAATGAAGTATTGAAAAGGTTTAGAATGTTGAATTGTAAATCAGCTGCAACACCTATGGCAACTGGTATTAAACTTAACAAGTATGAAGAGGGATCATATGTTGATCCAACTCTGTATAAGAGGCTGGTTGGAAGCCTTATGTACTTAACAACAACCAGACCTGATATCATGTTTGCTGTAAGTTTGATTTCGAGATTCATGGAGACTTCGAAGAGTACTCATTGGCAAGCAAGAAAGAGGATCCTGAGATATGTTGTTGGAACAACTGATTTTGGTATCCGATACACATCAAACTTGAAGTTTGAGCTGATCGGATATATTGATAGTGATTTTGTAGGTTCTATTGATGATAGGAAAACACATATGGGTATGTGTTCAGCCTTGGATATGGAGCAATGGCATGGGCATCAAAGAAACAACCCAGTGTGACTATATCTTCCATTGAGGTAGAGTATGTTACAACAGCTGCAGCTACATGTCAAGCTATGTGGATGAAAAGGGTCTTGAATGAATTGTTGCCTAAACAGAATGATGCAAACCAAATTGTCTGTGACAATAAATCTACCATTGCACTATTAAAGAATCACGTCTTCCACAAACAGAGTAAGCACATTGATATAAGGTATCATTTCATTCGAGAGCTGATAAATGGCAAAGAAATTTATGTTCAGTTCTACAGATTTGAAGAACAATTTGCAGACATATTTACGAAGCCCTTGGGAAATGAATTGTTTAAAAACCATAGAAGGAATATTGGGGTTTGCAAGCTGTAATGCATTGCTTACAACAATTTTGTATTACATATTTTTTGGTTGTTCTTATTTTCGAAATGATTAAGAGGGAGTATGTTGGTTTGTAATCATTTCACCGCCTTATGACAGCGGATCAGTGGCTGTTTTGACCCTTCAAGACGCGAGGGTTCACTGTCAGCCCAAGCGGTGGCCGCCTTAGCCTTTGCAGGCCACCAAATACCATCACCACCTTGATTTAATTTTTTCTAAGGTCGAAGGGGCAAGTTTTGTTCCTATAAATACTTGAATCGTATTGTAATCCGGGGTGAGGGTGAGACTGCTATAGAAATACAGAGCTTGAAAGCTTTCTTGAATCAAATTGGTTATTCAAATTTTGGAGGTGCATAGCGATTCGTTTTTTTTATTTTTTCTTTCGGGACATCCACTGGCTTATGAAATAGTCACGCTCACTCTCCAAGTGCCGAAACCCAAAGTGGGTCCATAGCTGGATCAAATTTCACGATTCAACGATTGAGGTTGCGCGTTGTTTTGTATCAAGGGTTTGCAAACCCCGAAACTTGAAAGCATCGAGCCCACATTCCATTCGCATTTCGCGATTCATGATTTTTTGTGTGTGGCGTTGGGTGTTTGTGTTCGCCGAAATCCCAAACCCCGATTGGCCCCGTTTCTTACACATATCACCCTCCTAACTATTACTAATCTATTACTAATGATATAAAAAAATGATATTGATGTGAACAAGAAACATTAGCATGTACAACAGTGGTTACCATCACATAAAACTATATAACAAATTCTCACAGATAGTAGTCTATCTGCAACTACAATTTAAGGTATATATAGTATATAAGAGATAACAAGAACATCTACTTCCTAATATATTAACAAGATTCACATAAAGTGAATTGTGTCCCTTAAATTTAAAGTAGTGCAAATAAGTAAGATCTACATAAGATCTACATGACTACAACTTAACTTAAAGATGAAATGAATTAAAAATTTAAAAATGGAAGAAAATTGTTTTCCCATCATATCTTAAACACTTAGTACAAGGAAAGTAAAAAANTATATATATATATATTTATATTTATATTTCAGATTGAGAACTCTTTGAGAGAAATGAGATAAATGCTGTCAATATAATTTATTTAGGAATTCTACATTTGTAATACGGTTCCATACGGTTCCATAGATCATAAAGTAATGAGTCTTTCGTGGATGTAATTAAAAGAAAATGTTTATATATTCTATATCAATGAATATTTATTACACTGGCTATTGCAGCTATAACTTTTGATTAATGTTAAAGATATATCACCTGAGGATTCAAGGTCCGTGCAACATATTTTCCCTGTTATGTCCTTAATGGATTGATCCTTGACAGCCTCATCAATAGACTCATATACTCTACAACTAGATTTATGTTCTACTGACCAAAAATCACACACACGCACGGCTCATGGCTCTCCACCTCTTTCTTGACATCTTCAAGAAAAAGGGTAGAAAAGGAAATTAAGAAACTTCTTCCTCATCATATAAGGCCCTACCTTCCAATCCATGGATAAGGGATTTTCCCCTATGATATGTGATGATGACATTGTGATGTACCTTTTATACCATTGAAATATCATTGTTCCCTAATTCGCTCACAATTTTAAAATCCTCCACATTGTTGTCTCCAATGTGGATAGTGTTTTATTGTCAATTTCTAAATATTTCAAAGTTGATTCCTCTTCTTCGTCATTCTCATTGTTCTCATCTTCCACATTTTCATAATCCAAAATGTATTTGGAATCATAATCAAAGTCTTCATTTTGTGTAGTATTGAAGAGGTAGTCATCAACCTTGGCTTGAGCCTTAAGAGAACGATGTGCCATTTCTTGTTTTTTATATTATTCATCCTTCTTAGTTAGATTGGGTGGTTTATATGATATAGGAAATGTTTCTTTATGACCAGGGGTCTTCTCCTTGAATATCCTTGGGACATCCATAATAATTTCATTTGTAATAAATGATCTTTGGTAGTATTGGAAAACAAGATATTTATATTCAAAGGTCCTTATTTGACATGCACCTAGTTGTACAAAAATGACATATAGTGTAGAAGGCTAAATTGGTATTTGATTGTGACTATTATTGTATTCCATAAAAGTGACCATTTGTGGAATCCATATCTTCCCACAAATAGGCCCATGATAGTGTCTGATACCAATGTAATAATCATTCTACATATGGATGTTTTGCATGTGTGTGAATACCAAAAACCTATCTTAACTTTCTATATAGCTTAGAGTAGATAAATGTGAGTATATAAAAATTAAATGCAATAAAATGTATCCGATAATCATGTATACTTACTAGAAAATCATTCAAGTAATGAATTGAAATGGCTCAAACAATATTGTGGGGGAGGAAATCCTTTATTATCCAATGGAAAGGAAATAAAACATGAAATGCATCACCTAAGGAGAAGCCTACAATTGTGGACTCCAATCCTTCTCCATGGGATGGTTGTTTGATTTCTTGGATAGAATCTCTCTGATGTGGCAACAATTTGGAAGAATTTGACCTTATGTTGTGGCATTTTGGATGGAAAAAGGGCAACATAAGTGTAAGGAAACACAAGAAAGTGTGAGTGGAATCAATGGTATTCTCACTCCTTGGAAAAATCTCAACAACGTAATTTTAACACCAAAAATCTTTATCAAATGAATGTAGGAGACTTGTATTTATAGGCCAAAGCTAAGCTAGAGGGTGAACTAGTTCCAATGTGAATGCTTGAGATTTGGTGATGTGAACCCATGTGACTAATTTGATCATAAGGATGGCCAAGTATCCTTTCATTACTAAATAAAATGTCTGGTATGGGTATATACTCATCCATGAAGCTCATGAGGTAAGTATAGTCATAATGAACCATGGAGTCACTCAAATCACGTAGTAATAGGTGTCATGTGAGTAATAAATAAATGGTTGCATGACCCATGTGATGATTGCATGACTACCAAATGGAAAATCACATGACCCACGTGATAGTCAACTTAAAGTTTGACTTAGATTTGAGGTGTGCAATTGCCCTATACTTCATGTAATGGATATATTTGGTGTGGCTAATGCTAATTTAGAATGTTTTAGGCTAAAATCATGTAAATCTCACAATTTGAAGAATTTGGTGTTATAATAATGGCACCACATAAAAGTGATAATTTGCGGAATGCATAACTTTCCACAAATTGGCCCAAGGTAAGCTCTGATACCAATGCAATAAACATAAAATTGTTTGTACATAATAGACACAAAGATGTCTATAAAATATAATAATATATTGGATAATTTATAATATTGATGATAAGATTATAATTAAGATATCCTTGAGTATAGATATATTCTAAGGGCTATTTATAAAGAGTCATTCATTTTCATTAGTAAACTCTTTTCCTTTAATTTTTATTATTATTATCATTGTTTTTTTTAGCTCAGTGTATATTCTATTAAAATACAGTAAATTAAGATACAGTAAAAAAATACAGAGATTGTCCCTGAGAGTGGACAAAGATGGGCTTGCCATTAGTGGGAAATCAGGATGGAATTCTTCCTGCCCTTAATGGGAAACCATACATACCCCAAAAAAACTGAGTTTTAGTGTTTCGTGTGTCTTTCTCCTGAAACCAATGAAGCTTGAAAATAACTAAAAAAACCTGAGAAGTGGTGCAGAGGCCTGAACATCAAGAATGGGGGTCGTCCATAGGAGTTTCTTTGATGACTGAACAACCACCAAAGTCATTGTCACTATCGTTGGATGAGCTACAGATGTTCGAGGATGGGTGCTTGACCGACAGGCCTGTTGTTTTGATGTCGGGAACCTTCATCGAGTTGTGCATGCCTAGGGAAGTCAACATGATTTTTGTGCCTGGAACCATCACTTTCGCCGAGCTGTGCGTGCCTAGAGTTGTCAACGTGCCACTCATGCCTGGAGGAGTCACCTTAGCACTGATGCTAGGTGTCTCTAGAGGAGTTGAGGAGGTGGGATGGGCCACAGAGGGAGGAGGGTGAATGCTAGGGAAAGTCGGAGCAGAGGGGGAAGGGAGAGATGTGGGGGAGTGGGGTGAGTGACGTGAGTTAGAAGGCATAGGAACAAAGGCACCAAGGAGGCTAAGGAGGGCGCAAGCGAGGATATTTTTGACCAACCAATAGTTACGTCGATTCCTGGAGGTGCGATGAGATGCTAAGAGTGAGCCAAATATCTCTTCTTCTGAGTCGTCGAGAAATTATCGTAGGGAGCCCGAAACAGAGTGATCAAAGCCATCATGGTTGGAAAGGAAGGGTAGGTGAGGAGGTGCGCCTGCCACGACCACCTCGCCCCAGGGTGGGGATGGCACACCGACGAGGAGGCATGTGGGAGAAATTGGGAGAAAAGGGCGTAGAGGAAATCCACCACCTTGCTTTGAGAGAAGAGGGACGTTAGTTAAGGAGCGTTGAGAGCTCGTTTTCTAGGGAGACAAGGTGAGAATGAGGGGAGTGAGAACATGTGGCCGAGGGAAGAGCGTGAGGGAGGAGGGGTGTCATTCCCGACGCCACTATGTTCATTAGAATGTTGGAGCGTGAGAGTTGCATGTGAGTATAGAGAGTGTGTGGGTGAGGGGCAGTGGCCATGGGTAGAGTGAATGTGCTTCGTCTCAGGGGGGGAGGGTAGTTAAGTCGCATGAGGTGAGGGGTGAGGTGGAACACACCCAATCATTGCTGGACGTTCTAGGAGAGGAGGTGGATTCCATCATGTGGTCACCCGCATCTGGGGTATTATTATTATTATTATTACTATTGTATCCATTATGATTTATATTCATTATAGTGTATACGATTATGATTTTTTTTCTATTCTATTGTTAAAAGTGAGGGATTTCTACCTCTTCCGTGTATCTCATATCATTTATCAATACAATCTTGATGAGCAATTGGTGTTTATTGAATATGCATTCCTCCTTTCTTTCAAAATTGAAACAACAATCCACCCTTGGGTGTGTAGGTGCCCCCATTGTTTTCTTGCTTATTTTATGTTATCATTGTTCCATTTCATTTTTATTGTAATAGTGGTTCTATTTGGTTATTTTTGTAACCCTAATAGATTTTTGATTAATTCTTTAATGAATTTGTTCACATTTTGAACAATTTCCTTGAAATTTTGTTGTTAACAAGAATTTTGAAGAAACATGATTAAAAAGGGATAAACACATATTTCAATAGTGGAAAAAATCTCTTACAAGGACTTCATCAACATTGAGTTTTTTGTAAATCACCATATTAAGTTAATATAAGATAAGATAAAAATAGTTTTAGTCATGTCAAACCTGTTGATTAAGGTTTGTTGTCATTGATGTCAACCCTTGAAGAAAGCCCTGTAGCACAAAGGTTTGGGTAATGGACCCAATATTGTTTGATGTAAATATGAATCATTATTGTTTTGTCATGGTTGATAAGAAGTAAATATGGACGAACTCCAAAGTGGTCTCCTTATGGTGAAAGCCCTCATGGGAAGACGTTTTGCGGAGTAAGAGAACCCATGCTTAATTGTGGAATAATGAGATGAAGGATAGTGAATTTTTCAGGGAAACTATCCTAGATGGATAGTGCTTGTCATGCCATTTCCGGTGGTATGTATAACGTCACATAACTCCTCACAGTTAGAGAGTTATGGCCATCTGAAGTTGGAGAACCCAGGTTTGGGTAATGGACCC
>SNQJ01S0084502.1:0-13666 GCA_010110895.2 Picea sitchensis | reverse complement strand
TGTAAAAGTTAGGATTTTAAAAATATAATGAAAATATTAATAAGTGCATGTATCTTTTTGGGTTTAAAAGAAAAAAAAAGAGAGGAATAAATAATAGGAATAGGGAAACTAGTAATAAAGGAAACATATTAAAGGAAAGTGGGGGACATACGGTAAAAAAAAAAAAAGGAATCAACAATTAAAGAAATTTCTAAAAAGAACTAAATTTAGCAACCTCATTATAGGGAAAGTTATTAAAAGCATGTAAGGGGATCTAGGAACACCTAGGAGTAATTTTAGGAGCGATTCTAGGTGGGTGAGGGAAATGAGTCTTTTAATAAATTTAAAGAAAATAATTTTGGAGAAACGTGGGGGATGATTGACACTTGGACGACAGAGAATTTTTAGGGGATTTTCATTAAAACTTAAATTAATAGTGATTTAGGAAAGTAGGTGGGTCTCCGATTTCTATAAAGGAAAGGGAAGATGAGGAAGAAAGGGGGAATGGTTAGCGTAACATTACGATGCCGGATTGTGGCTTGACTGATTGCTTGTGAGGAGTTGGGTTTTTCTCAGCTCGGATTGGAGTGGTAGCTCAGCCTTGTGAGGTGTGCTAAGAAGCTAGACTTATCTTCTGGAATTTGTGTGGCCCCTTTGCGGCTTGGGGGGCTAAGGGGGAAGCAGAGTAACCCTAGCGATTGGCTGGGAGGTACCGGTGAGGTCTCTACGGTCGGCGAGCGGGAGTGGCGCGGAGCAGGAGCGGCAAGGAGCGTGTACGCCATCAACGGGCGATAAGGCCAGGTACGCTCTCTTGTTAGTAGAGTAAAATGCACTAAAACATATGATAGGATCAGAACCTCGATTGTAATGGATTGCACGATTGTTTATCTATTTATTTCGGCTATTATACTGTATCTGATGTGAATGCCAACTCAACAGTGTAATGTCCTTTCCTGCAAATTGTTTTTGCATGTCCTTCCCTTGTCATTGGCCACTCCAGCCTTGCCTCTAAAACCTTTAGGCGGCTGGATTTTACCTCTGCGGGCTGTGTAGTTTCACACCTGCAACGGTGTTTTTGTTGTAAATATCCTTACCTTGGTGAGAGGTTCCCGTGTATTAAGTTTTTGGACTTCTCCTCTGCCCAATTCTGAGCGTTTTCCCTTTTACTGGAGCGATGGTTGACTGTGCAAATTATTTTTGTCTTATCTTCAGCGACTACCCCCTAAACTCTACTGCTGCCTGCGCTATTTTTTTTTTAACAATGCTCTCACTGTATTTAGTAAATATTTGATCAAAGGAGACAAGTTTCGGTTCACTGGACTGTTAATAAAACTGAACGCTTATATGTTATAAAGATTTTGGGACACGGTCTGATTTAATATTATCCATTGCAATTAAGGGATCAATACTTCTGATGGATTAACTTCGCAGGTCTATGGGCATGGGTATAGTCTTTTTGTTTTAATTCCCCATGTCACTTTCCCAGCTGCGCCCTTACCACTTTCTGTCAGCCACGAAACCTTTCTCTTCACTTCTGTTGATACCTGTCGATGGTTATCTTAGGGTCAATCCTTTGGAGGGCGAATGATTTCTGTCTGGGCGTGAACGTTTCTGGCGTTTACAATTAATGCTTATGTAAAATTCATTCTGGCCCTTGAATGAAGGGTTCTGGCTTTGTGTTTTACCTAAGTGTAATCACCTTTAACCTCCCTCTCAAAACGAATGTTGATCCGCTTTCGCTGAGTCGTGGGTGAGTTCTGTGTCTGGGTTAAGATCTGCGGGGTGTAACCCTGCGTTAGTGGAGTCAACTAGTGTCCCTGGTCTGCAATTTCCCTTGCATGGAGTTGTTTTTTTAATTGCCTTCCTCTGTGGGTGGGTTGACAGGAAGGGGTCTGTGTTTCCTTTTGCAAAAAAAAATAAAGGAACCTGAACTGCCGTGATTTTTCCTCTACCCAGCCGCGTGACCCGTCCCTTAAGTCTAACACCTCTGCGTTCTACCCTCCGCCGATTACTGCTGCATCTGGTTGCTTTTAGCCAGAACCCCCACTCCCTTCCTATGCGCCTGAGACTTGAATCACCTCGCTGTCGCTTCGTCAGAAGACTGAAATTCACAAACCCACAACAATGAATGTGGAGGACAGCCTGATGTAACTTGAACGCCCAGAGCTAGCTACTGTAGTGTAAGGCAATTTAAATGCATTGAAACGTTACTGTAATGATTGGAATGTCATTAATTCACTGGAATGTCAATACACGGAACTGTAGCAGATTGTCTGTCTAATGGGGAGGTGTGTTGCTACCGCAACGAATTTGCAATTTTATTTATTATTTCAATACCACCTGTCATCCGCCCAATTCTGGTTCCTTTTATGTACATGCAAGGTTATCCTGATGTAAATGCCAGGTTGTAGCTACTACAGGGTAATATTTTTGTAAGTTTTAGTGTCTCCGAGAATTCATAGATAGGATGTCATTTTATTTATGGGCATTTAAAGGATGTTATTTTCAGATATCGACATTTTTCAATATGGTTATTTTTGTATATATTGTCCTTTTAAAATACTGTCATTTGAAAATTGTCATTTTAATTACTGTTATTGTTGTATATTGTCATTCTAACTATGAGGTTATATTGTTACCTTGAATATGAGGATAATTATAAATATGATGTTATTCAATATATTGTCATTGTAAATGTTGTTACTTTTAGATATCGACATTTTTAATGTTGTTATTTTTATATATGGTCCTTCTTAAATAGTGTCAATTTTGATTAATGTCTTTTAAATACTGTTATTGATATATACTGCCATTTTAATTATGAGGTTAGATTGTTATTTTTCAACATGATGTTAATTATAAATATGATGTTATTTTATATATAGACAATAGGGTAAGGGTGTTGTCATTGGGGGAAAGGTTACAAACATTTTACCGTTAGGAATAATGTAAATTGATACAGTATTCAGTATGTATGGTAACTATAATCTATAAGGTTAAGGTGATATGTGAAGGTAATTCTAGGGATGCATATTGATTCTGAAATATGTAGGAGTATGGTTTGCAACATATTAATGTGAAGTGTTGTGTAGATAACATACAGAAAGGAATGTCATTGATATTACTGCATTATTATTATTTATGATCATTGATGACATCGAATGGTGAGATCCTCATGGTTATTGATATGTTTTTATCACGTAAGGTCAATGTAATTTTATGGTTGTAGCCTATAAGAGGTATTGAAATTGTAAATCGTGGCCCGGATACGTGATGTAAATATAAGGTGTTCAATATTTCATGGCAGGGTTATTGTAATCTTTATTGTTAGTAATAATCTTTTATGGTGTAATAACCTTGATTTAAGCACAATAGATTATTCTGAGTTAGTACCTAAGGGTTTTTGTTCAGTGTAGTAAAGTTGTACTTGGTTGATATCCCTTCCGTGTGTTGGACTGTCGTGTCGGGTGGGATGCAGACACCTCCTTGTAGCCTTGGTATATATGTTGCGTGTGTGATTTTTCTGTGTAAAGAATCTAGTGTCGTATCAAGAGTCTCGGGCCCTTTAAAGGCAGGGTTTCCACTCTTGCGACACCCCTGACAGAGATTACTAGTTTCTGCATGAGCAGTCGGCCAGGAGCCTATCAGACGCAGCTTGAATTACTAGTTTACGCGTGAAGCGGTCGATGATCCTATCATTCTCTCTCTCCGAATGGAGGGATAAGATTAAGCAGCCCTTCTTTCTTGATAGAAATAGTAGCATCTGAAGCGGTATGGATTAACAACGGTTATGTCTATGGGATTATAACTGCGGTTACTTGTTATGCGCCATAATGTTGTGATCGCCGATGGTTGTGTCTTGTTGAGTGATGGTAATGGCGGCAGTAGAATCAAGATAATATTCGGTTTCCTCTATGCGCCAACACGCAACAAAACAAAAAAAAATTGCACATTACGGAGTAGTTGTGCGTAACAAGGAGGATGTTACAACCACTACTTCTTTAAATCAGGTCCATTCAACATGAAAAGTAGCTAGTGATCTTGCCAGTGATCTTAGAGATCAACATCCGGACAAGTTCACAGTTCTATCAGACATTCTCTCTTTTTGGATCATATTCGTTGAGCTTGTGATCTGAACACATTTGCATAAACATGACCATCCGGGATATTGGGACTGTGTAGGTGAATAATATTATTCAACAATACTTGGGATGTTTTACCTCTTCTAAAACGAAGAAAACTTATTAGATGTATTAGATGTAAATGGGTGTATAGAAGTAAGTATGCATCATATGGAAGTGTTGAAATACATAAGTTCTAGGTGGCTACCAAAGTATTCTCTCAAGTTGAAGGCATTGACTATAATGAAACCTTCTCCCTCGTAGCCAAAATAAATTCCATCCACCTTCTTCTAGCCTGTATTGCCTCACATAAATGGAAGGTCCAATAGATGGATGTTAAATCCACCTTCTCACATGGGGATTTGCAAGAAGAAATATACATTGAACAACCTCTTGGCTATGTCCATAATGACTCCATCCTTTTTTTTCATCTTAAGAAATATTTTTATGGTCTTAAGCAAGCTTCTCGAGCTTGGTAGGCCAAAATTAACAACTTTCTTCTTGACATGAACTTTTCTAGATGTCATTATGACCCTGATGTCTTTACCAAGAAAGTAGGAATCCATATCATAATACTTTTTCTTTATGTTTATGATCTTATTCTCACTGGTAGTGACACTAAACTTTTAACCCATGTGAAATCCAACCTTAAACACAAATTTGAAATTAAAAACTTGGGTTATTTGCATTATTTCCTTGGCTTCCAAGTTTTGTAAACTAAGGAAGGTGTTTTCCTTTCCCATGCTAAGTATAATTGTGACCTTCTTCACCAATTTCACATAAAATATTCTAAACCAACCCCTTCTCCCTTCTAGTATGGAGTCAAAATTGCTACCACCTGTACTACTTCCAGAGTTGATGTCAATTTGTACCATCAATTAGTTGGTATCCTTTCATATTTTACTCATACCCATCCTGATATTACCTTTTATATTGGTCTTGTTCCCCAATATATGAAAACACCCCATGAAAGCCATTGGAAAGAAATAAAAAGGATACTTCGGTATGTTTGTGGTACAATATAGTTTGTGATACATTACAATTCATGGGGAAATCCTTTGTTGGTTGGTTTCACTAATTCATATTGGGCCTATGACCTTAATGATCGAAAGTCTACCGCAAGTTATTTTTTCAACCTTTGTTATGGAATTGTCACATGGGATTGTAAGAAACAATAGGGTATTGCTATATATTCTACAAAAGAAAAGTATTGAGTAGTGGTTAATGAAATTCAAGAAGTCTTGTGGCTTTGATAAATCCTTTAAGAGTTTGGATTCCAACAACAACATTTGACCACCCTCTAGTGTGACAATCATAGTGTCATCAATATCACTAAATATCTAGTTCAACATTAGTGCAACAAACACATCGAGCTACACATGCACTTCATTAGAATGCACATTCATGATCGAGTTATTGAAGTTCTCTTTTTCCCTATAGAAGATCAAGTTTCAAAAATTTTCACATGAAATTCTCTTACATAAGTGAATTTTTACAAACTCTTTTCTATGTTAGGAGTTCATGAAGTTTTCATTAAGGAGGGATAGGCTCTAATTCCTCCTTCCTTCTCCTATTATTTTACCTTTGTAAATCCTTCAATATTATCCCAAGTTGTTCTTAAGGGGTGATGTAAGGATATTTAGACACTTAGGAGTTAGTTAAGATCAACTTGGTCTAATGTTTATTTAGGTAAAAGTGTGTTTCTTAGTGTGATTCTTTAGCATGCATTTGTAGTTGTGTTATTAGATGGTCAGGATATGTTCTAGACATAGAGTGATCTGATGACTCATATTCTCCTTGATCTTAACGACTACATTGATCCATGGCTTAACACCCGATTGGTCTATGATCTCGATTTAAAGAGCGTGGAGGGTCATTTGATATTGATCAATTGTGAGAAAATCTCTTGTAAACTATTTTTCTCTTGCATTAATATATTTCCTCAAGTGCCAATGGTGGTTGGGGTCATGAAGCGTTTCCCTCTTTGATGGTTTTAACATGTAAAAACATTAGTGTATTGATCTTTGATCTGGTTATGTGAGTGTTTACTAAAGGTGTTATTATTGTGTGGGAATACCATTTTTTATTGAACAATAAGCACAATGGGGTTAATAAAGTTCCTATGATGAAAGATCTATTAGTTCATGGAATTATTTGTTCCTTGAATCCCACATGCAATGCTATCAAAAACATATATATTTGTAGATATAAACTCAAAAACATTTTCTAATCCATCCAAATTTTATGTTATAGCAGTAGATAATTTGAGACAAGCACCAAGTCTAGGGTTCATAAGCTCTAAAATATGCTTGGTATAATGTAGGAAATAAAAAGAGAAGAAAACTTGGCTTTCTTAAGTAAAGTTACCAAATCATAAGCAATAAACTTCCATAACGTTTTACATCAAATTTTGAGTTTGTCGAGGTGGAGAAGAAAGGAATGACTTTAGGCTTCATAGATTGTAATTGTTTGTGTAATATATGAAGGGAAACACATGCCCAAATTATGAGCATGGAGGAAACATCATGATTAAAAATAAATAAATAAAAATTCTTAAAATCATTTCCATCTAAGATAATTTTCACATAAAACTAAAACTATAGAAGGAAACAATGAGCCATAGTCACCTAAACATTCAAAGACATTAATTTTTAGAAATCATGTGTTGTATGTGAATTTTGACCAAACATTGCAAATTCTTGAAGAAATATTTTCACAAATTTGATGTATGTTCGATCCACCTCTCCAAATAATGGAAGAAACAACTTTATTTGGTATTTTAACCTCAACACTAGAACTTAACATATTTAATTGGATCCATCTCTCCCATGAATGGAACCAAAAACTCTATTTGGAAGAGTATCCTTAACTATAGATTCTAGTGACATTTTTAGACACTCTAAAATGAAGTTTAACAAATCAAGATTTAAGACAAATGCATGTATGCTACCTTGTAAAATAAGAAAAAATTAATAAATACAAGGTGAGATATCCTTGTCATAAAATTAACAAGTTTCACTATTTTATTTTTTGAGACAAGCCACAATTACCTCTACTTTCTAAGGAAATTCCAACAAAATATAGAAGTCCAAAAGACTATATATGTCATCTTGTTAATTCATAAGTAGAGGCCACCTGTCTAATAATAGAGAGAAATTTGAAAATAACATGCATTCTCTAAAAAGAAACAGGGGAATTACCATCTATCAATACTAGTTTTCATGAATTTCAAATAATAAATAGATAGATCGTAACAATCATAAAATTTGAAAGTGACTCGTGCAAATCTCCCAAACCACAGAGAGAACATGGGTGAGACAAAAAAAAATTATATTTGCTTCATGATCTTATTGTAATAATCATAAAATTTGAAAGTTGTCCATGTACATTTTATTATATCAACAAGTTGTAATTCACTTTCCTACTCTTCTATTACTTGTAATGTGGTTTAATAAAAACATTTACAAAACATATAAGACTTCCACATTGTAATACAAAATGTTGTCAAAATTCTAACACTTGTTTGAAAATTAACTGATGTGTGAAGGTTCCATGTGGAAGCTATTACATTCTCCTAAAATAGTATTGATCTGAATATTGAAGCAACAAAGATGATTGTCCAATGTTGTCATTGTCATTTTGGCTATCTTTTCATGTCCTTAAACCTCCAATAATGAGGGATTATCGATTATGTTTCAATGATGTAACGAACATCCTCGTTACGACAACAACTCTGAGAACAGGTGCAATTTTTTATTTTTTTTTGTTTAAGGTGTGTGCACGCGTGTAGAAGTAACAAACACACTTGACTCTCCGTTTCCACCCGACAACCAACAAGACGCAACCACGATGTTCAGCACAAGAAGACTGAAGGCACACAATGAGTAACTACAACAATATACAACCATAGGCATAAGGCGCACAACACAAACATTAATATATACTGGGGGTGCACAGTAAGAACACAGAGGGAAGAATCCATGGTGTTAGGGTTACTATTTCTGCACAGGAAAGCAGGGTTTTTAGTCTTATGTCTTCTCGAAAGAAGATTAGACAGGCTTCTGGCTGACTGCTCAGGCAGAAACTAGTAACCCAACCTAGAACAAGACACAAGAAAGACGAACACAACAAGACAACCCCGACATATCACAGTGACAACAAGCAATAAACGCCCCTGGACATAAGGTGTACATCTAGTAGCTGAAACAGAAAATGACACCAGGTGTTAAGTACAGAACAGTCACAGATGGAAGAATCCAACAATAGAGTTTACTATTTCTGCACAGAAAAGCAGGGCTTTTAGTCTTATGTCTTCTCGAAAGAAGATTAGACAGGCTCCTGGATGACTGCTCAGGCAGAAACTAATAAATCTTTTAGGGAGTCGCAGTAGTGGAACTGTGCCTTTAAACAGCCCGAGACTACTGATACGGCTCAGAGTGTGTCGCAAGAGTGGAAACTGTGCCTTTAAAAAGCCTGAGAATCTTGATATGGCACTGGGTTCTTTACATAGAAACAATCACACACACATACATAGTTACTAAGGTTACATGGAGGTGTCTATACCCCGCCCGACACCAGCAGAACAGGAAACTAAACGCTCATCGACTAGTATAACCAAATCCCGGGACCACCACGTCCTCTGTGGAAGGCGCAAGTTAGAAGGACTCCGACAATGCCTCACCAAAGTTGAGACCGGACGCTGTCTATAACACAAAGGGCATTTAAATTACAGACCAGCTTCTCCAGTAGGTTCCAATAATCGTGGATCCCAAATACTAACTCTAGACAACAGATTGTACTTCATTCAATGACTGTGCGTCATATATTGACAACTCGTCATATCTTTAATAGTTTCACCATGACTAATACCACATGATCACGTACATCCCAGTACCCTACATTAACATTTCACTGTCATTTCATTCCATTCCATTCCATTATATCAACTTCCATTGCTTTGTAAAAACCTTAATTAAACATTAACTGAATTAAATAGCATGCTATCATTGAATACTAACTACATAAGTAAATGGTTGCTTCCTTTATGGCTATCATAAAATAATTCTCAATCTGCCCACTACTTCTGAATTCATCCAACTAGCCACTAATTTGCTGCATTAGTAAAATCTTAAGGTAAAAAGTAAAGGTTCGATGCAAGGGTAGTATTCTTAACTACTACAATATTATTGATTATAATATTATTAAAGAAAAACATCCATACTAACCATGCCATCATAATTTAGATCACAACCTTGCAATTGAATTAACATTAGCATTAATATCATGTCACTAACACTATCATCATATTCTTATTTTGTTTGTTATCATAAAATAAAATTACCTAACTTACCATAAAATAATCCAACATTCATTTATATTATCATAACCTTGCCATATCATCGCCTTTACATTTCAAAAATATTTAATTAGGAATAAAGAGGTTACCTTTTACTTGCTATAATAAAAAGGACTCTATGGTAACATTCCCTAACCTAATCATATCATTTGCCTTTACATTTCAGTATTCAAGAATAAGGAGTTTACCCTTTACATTGCTAATATAAAAATGACGCTATGGTAACAATTCCGTTACCCTATCATATCATTACCTTTACGTTCAAAATATTCGATTAAAATAGGGAGTTTACATTTAATAGGTTTTGATGACAACGACTCTACGGTAACCTTCCATGACCTACTCCATATCATCACTTTTACGTTGAAAAAAATGGTCAGTTAAAATTAAGGAAATTATGGAATATACCGTGCATTGTTGTCACAAAAAAAATGGAAACTGCAATGATAAGACCAGCAACAAATAATATTAAATTCAATCCTGCGACCCCACGTTAAGGCTAGGGTTTCTTAAGTAGCAAATCGTTACACCTGCACCATGTTAGAAAGTTTATTACATCCACATTACAGCGGCGAATTTAATGCCACTGCCCGCTTTGTGACCAGCGAACCAGCGGCCCAGCTAGCTCTGCCTGGAATTACAGCGCTAGTAGAATCAACGCCGACAAACTAAACAAAGAGGTCAAGGGTAGCTACAACCATGAAGGCGAAGGGTAGCCAGTTTAAACACTGCGGCGGAGGGAAGTGTTCACCAGATTTGCAGGGTTGGGAGAGGTTAAAACGCGTGGGTCTCTTTCCCCACTTCGCATGGAAATAAGGCACCTATCTGCAGATATTGAGTGGTCGTGAATTGAAGGGGGGGTAGCCTCCACCAACCGTAGAGGATCCATAACATCGGGCACAAGGGTTATCAATAAATTGCAGAGCATTAACAACAGTAAAACACAGCGAAAATTTTAGTAACGAATGCAGTGATATCCCAACGCGTAGGGAAATTCTCGAAGTGAAAATGCAGAGGTAAACCACATTCGCAGAGGGTTTTTAATGGCCAAATCGCAGAGAAAAATAACAGCAATGCAGAGAAACAATAGCAGAGAGTTTTTAATGGCCAATTCGCAGAGAAAAACAACAGCAATGCCACGAACAATCGCAGAGAGTTTCTAATGGCCAAAACCTAGAGAAAATCATCAGCATTGTAGAGAACAATCACAGAGAGTTTTTTTTTTAATGGCCCAAACGCGGAGAAATAATTTTAACCAAACGTAGAGATTGATGACCATTTTTAGTGGATGAGATCGACAGAAACAAGTTGTCGGCGAGGGTTAAATACACAGTTAATTATAAAAAATTTCACTAAGCAAACATTGGATAAAATCAAGAGGTTCCACAAGCTTTGTAAAAATTTATTCTATGCGAACCGTCAAGGGAAACAGCAGATGAAACAAACTATTATATAAAATGGTAACGCCAGTACACCTTTTCAATAAACAGACAGATCTACATCAATCCTAGTGCTTTCTATTCTACCTAATAAACGACCATACCTTTGCCTCTTCGCCTGTCTCGAATGATGATCCCGTGCTCTGCATCGCTCCTGCTCCGCGCCGCTCCTGCTCACTGACCGTAGCAACTACACCGGTACCTCCCAGCCAATCGCTAGGGGTACTCTGCTTCCTCCTTAGCCCCCCGAGCTGCAAAGGGGCCACACAAGATCCAGAGATAAGACTAGCTTCTCAGCTCGCCTCCAAGGCCAAGCTACCACTCTAATACAGCTGAGAATTTCCCAACTCCTCACAAGCAAACAGTCAAGCCACAATCCGACAGCGTAACGTTATGCTAACCACTTCCCCCTTTCTTCCCCCATTTTCCCCTTCTTTTATAGAAATTTGAGACCCACCTACTTTCCTAAATCATTATTAATTTAAGTTTTAATGACAATCCTCTAAAAATTCTCTACCATCCAAGTGTCACTCATCCCCCACGTTTCTCCAAATTTATTTTTATTTTTTAAAATTAAAAGACTCATTTCCCTCACCCCCCTATGGTCGCTCCTAGAATTACTGTTATCCGCAATTTTGGTCGTCATGATGATGTTATGATGATGGAAAATTAATCTCTTCACTAAGAACACCTTCCTACGAAAAGTTACATTTGTCTGCTTCTAGAAATCATGCTTTTAAGGGATGTTCACAGGCTACCTATATATCTGCCTGCGAGAATGCCTGATTCTCGCATGCTGCATTAACCTAGGGTGCGAAGGGTTCGCACTATAACTAACTGTCAGGGTGCGAACATGTTCCAAAGGAGGGAAAAAGATAAAAATCTCGAATCTTCTAGAAGGGAATCTTCTAGAAACATGAGCTGGCTTCGAATGGTTTTTCAGGTGCTGTCATTCCAGATATCTTGGGATCATTCCTATCCAAGTAACTAATCTATATTCTCCTATATATTGAGGGGAATGCTTATGGAAAAGGTTAGAAGAAAACTAGCAAGAGATTGATTGGAGAATTATTGAAAGCCTGTATGAAGGACTGATGCTACAACAGCTAGAGACACCAGCAAGCTCATCAAAAGTGGTTGATTTTCTTCATGCATGAGCAAGTGTGTGTGTGTCAGAACTAGGAGCCATTGAAAGGAGACCTACGACATCAAGGCTCAGGTTGTAAGTTTCACTTTCAATTAATTCAATACAGTAATATGTCCCTTTCCCATAAAGATGATGTCACTTTATTACATAACTCCTTGATCATATGTATAGACTAGCTATTGAATATATTAATCTGCCTTTACTTCGATTGGTTTGTACTGTTGTGATCTGAATGGCACAAGAGCGTTGAAGCAAAGCTTGGAACAACAGATACCTAAGGAAATCATTCATAAGGTATGTCCATAATCCTTATCTCTTAGTGCATTCAATAGGCTAGATCTAGGGAAAGTGTATTATTCTGTCCTGTTTTGTTCTAGATCCAGGTGGATCTAGGGAGATCGGTTCGTGTCCGCACTTACGGATTAATCCTAAAATAAAATTGGCGACTCCGCTGGGGACTTATTCCCTTTGTCTTTATGGTTTTTTGAATTTTCTGTGGCCATTTTCTCTATTTGTATTATTCTCCTGTTTTGTCAGTCTCTGAGTCCTCAAGATATCCTGAGAGACCTTCTGGGTCTATAAGCCAGTTTGAATTTTGCTTGCATTTTCAAAATTTTTATTATCTTCAGGAGTTCTTGCACTGTATTCATTGACAACCTACGAGAACCAGTCAAGTTCGCACTCTGCATATAGGGTCCAGTGCGAACACCTCGCACCTTGCTTCAAGGTGGCCTGCGAGAATCCTATCTTCTCACACTGTGTAACACTGCTTGCCTACGAGCAAGATTTTTGAAAATTTTGAAATTGAGTTTTGACTTTTTCAATTGCTCAGAACAGTTGAATTGTGTCTTTTTGGCTTCTTGGATTATTGAATTATACATATCTTGCTGTAGTTTTCTTGCTTGAACAGATTTAGGGTTTCTAGGTCTTTCTTGCCCTTGGTAACTTGACTTTCTTTTCTTGGCTCAGTTTGGAATTTTCTTTCTCTCTGACTTCTGGAGTTGGATGTGTCTGATTGGCTGAGAACCAGTGATTGGTAGAGAGTTAAGTGTTTGGTGTTTTCTCTTTTGCTTGGTGGTTCGGACGAACATTTTTCATTCGCATTGGGAAGACTCATTGGTTTGGTTTTTGTTTTTACTTTCATTGGAAGAATTGGTTGGGTTGTCATTGTTTGATTCTGTATGATTTGATTTTCTTTTCTCATTAATCAGAGTTCTTCTTGGAAAGTGAACAATAAGTTTTCTTTCAAGATTTTGTTTTTGTCATTTTGAAAACATTGCAAAATCAAATTTTTAGAGTTTATTGAAGTATTGGAAAAAGACATTTAGAGATTGTTCATTGATAAATGATTGTTTGAATTGACATCTGAACGGAAAATTGTGCATTGCATTGAAGTATTTGAGTTGATTTAGAAAAATTTCTCTCTCTCCCATAGATAGGATTCATGGAATGAAAATAATCATATTTCATTATCATCTTTGCATTATTTGGGTCAGAGTCACACATCATGAGTTTCACTTCCGTTACCTTTGAGTAATCAACAGCTTTTAAAAACATTGCGTAATCTTAAAATTGATCTAGTAACTTTTTCTAGGGCTCTTTACACCAACATATTAGTTAGGCT
>SNQJ01S0084501.1:34779-45591 GCA_010110895.2 Picea sitchensis | reverse complement strand
TAATATATCTGTGAAATTCACTAGTAGAATAACGTTATTAATCCCTGAGTTACAACGTATTATTACTGAACTCACCAGCGTTTATATCTCAGAATTTACAGTGCCTTCCCCAGTAAATTACCACGAAAATATCGTGTTTCAGTGATTGGAGGAGCTCCTGTTAACTACCGCAATTTTTAACTAGTGTAACAACGTTTTGTCCCCTTATTGTGTAGTGTATATGTTGATTGAGTTTTTTGTTGAATGGGCATGATTGCCACTAAAATGTAGCCTACGTTTTGCTGATGTGTGGTACAATTTTTCCATTAAATTTGTGAGTGCATTTTGCTGATGAAAGGGCATGAATTTGCTATTAACTGTGACTGTGTTTTTCTTTTGGAGTGACCATGAGTCTGACTTAAAAGGATCACTACGTTTTCCTGTTACTTACCACGAATTTTCCATTAATGATGACTGTGTTTGTTGTTGAGTGTACCACGTCTTCATTAATTGGCAAAGTGATTATAGCTACTGGCAGTTGCGATTTTAAATACTGGCAATGCGAGTTTTTATTTCTTTTGACAATGCTCTTATTTTTCCCTTGAGTTAAAACATTACCAGAACGTTTTTTTTATTTGTTGAATGGCCTATCTGTGTACTCCTTCTTATAGAGAATAAGTTTATATTTACTTATTTCCTATGACATCAATTTCAGGCTGCGTGTATCATTGTTGACCGAGATCCTCCTTTTTCTGACAGTGAGGTTGTGCCTTGACACATCGCACAATTTTCTTTGGTTTGCATGCGTTTTGTCTTTGTTACCTGGCGATTTTTCCAGTTGTTAAATCTTGGGTGGAATGTGTTTCTTATCTTTTAGCATCACTTAACACCGAAATTATATTATTGAATGATGTGACTTTACCTCTGTTTGCATTATAACATCTTTGCCAGCCATTTTTTATTGATGAGAGCCCTGACCCTTAGTTTTCGTTTAAAAAAAAAAACAGACTTGTCCAAATAAGAGGTAACTATCTTTTACAGCTTTAGTATTGACTAAATTTTAGACTTCCTTAATTAATTTCCTTTAGTTCTAAACTAGACTGGTACATTGATAACCAATTTATAATTTGGAGTGGCTCCATTGATTTTCAATTCATGTTAAATTGACAGTACATTAAAGACTAATTGTAATTTATTATCCTTAGAAAATGTGATGATTGCAGCATGTACCTTGATATTGATAAAGTTGGTTATGACGTTAACTGCTAATTTAGATGGTAATTGTAGTTCATGGTTTTAGTATGGATTAATTTAGATTTGTCATTTAGATGGTAATTATGGACAATGGTAATTGGACATGCTAAACTGGTGGTATTTAATGTCAATTGATTGTAAAGTAAGGACTAATTTATACTCTAGACAAGCTAGTTAGATTTTAATTAATGGTAATTAGATGGTAATTTGACGAGTTAGACTTGATGAATGAATGGGGTGTTGGCGAAGTCACGTAAAAGTTGTGCTTTTTCCTTGAGTAACGTCATTGGGAGTCTTGTCGACCGGTTGCATGGGCTATAGGCCTAGCCTTCTTGTCAGTATTCGGCCCTAGCGCATCGGAGTTATTGAGAGTCCTTGGTTCAGATAGGATGTGTCGTGCCAAGGTTATAGTCGCGTCTATTCTCTGGGGACGACATGGTTCCCGATGAGGGGATCACTGTGCGCCCTAAGGTCTAGAGGTGAAGGATAACTTGGCTGAGATCTGTGCCTTCCGTGTGGTTGTTGGTGGCCAATGTGAGCTGCTATTAGCGCTTAGGGTGATATGCCTTCATGTTTTTGGTACACGCACCTTGAGGTTCTAGTATTGACCGTCAAGGTCATTGTGTCGGGAGGGGGAATGTTGTCTCTCAGCTTGTAGGCGTGTCTTTTTTGCGTCGGGCGAGTAGTCGTTCCTCCTTGTTGTCCTACGCTTGTCTCGCCTAGTTTCTCTTGTGTCAATGAGTGGATTCCTAGTTGCCCATTTTCCTAGACTGCATGCTTCTGTTCATCATTATTGGTGTGGGGTTAACTATCGTTGTAGTCGTCTTCCTTCCTAAAAACAAAAAAAAAAAATTACTATTGTTTCTCTTGTAGTCGTAATGAAGAGGGGTTGTTACAATATATATATATATATATATATATATTATACATGGTTATTTTTTTATTATTGTATTTCGATTTGTTAGACCATATATTATATGGCTTAAAATACCATATTAATTTTGTTAATCAAATATTCGATGACCATAAAAATAATATCAAATGTGTTTTTAATTATCAACCTTTGTTATATAAAGAAAAACATTTTTTCATGGCATTATAGGGTTCATATTATAAATAATTGATTGGTAGTTTTATAAATGTAGAGGTATTTAATACATAAAATATATCAGAGAAGTGGGATTTTAGGCCTAGTTTTTTAAGTCAAACTATGGAGGTGATTTTTCCATTGTTCCAGAGACTTGTACTAGAGTTAGAGACAATATGTATGCAATTTGGGATCTTTCTGATGTAATCTGAGCATTTTAACATCATTAATATAGTGGTCACTCATTGGAAGTGGACCTAGAGACATATCCCAGAATGGGTGAACTCTATTATCAACCTCATATTTGTCTCTACTTTATTATTTATGTTATTCTTTCTTCAATTCCACAATTTTAATTACTCACTAAGTGTTTTTGAGTATTGAGAAAAATAATTTTACTTTTATAACTTGCAAATAAGTCACATTTTCATTTCACTTGAAATGTTTTAGGGATGAAATCCTTACCATAGTCTTCAATATGTTTTAATAAGCTCAAGAAACCCTAGTGACTCAAAGATATAGAGATCATGTACAAAATAAGATCCAAGGGAGAGAGAGGAGTAGTGTACTCTAGTATTTGGCATTTCTACATAGGAATGAAGGAAAATGAGAGGACTCTCTCCTTCCTCTATATTAAAGAGGTAAGGGAGGAAAATAATACCTATGTACATCTATTCCCTTACAACCAACCTACAATAACATATGTAGGTTGACACATGCAAAGCGACACACTTTGAGGGTAAAAATTTCCGTGAACCAAGGTGATGTTGTCTATAAGAGATGATTCAATTGAAAGAGTATTGATTGACGTCTATCAAATGCTTTACTACAAGCCTCCAATATAATCCATATTGTATAGAGAAAAATTAACTCCATGATGAAAAAGTATCCTCCTCCAATGTAAGGTGCTCTTCAAGTAGGACATGATCTCCACATTCCCATAATGTAGAATTCCACAAAATTTTCTAAATATATTCAATGCCTCGAAGAATATTATGATGAAAGAACCAAACTGAGGTAAAGAAACCATTTATTAATTCATATATAATGTGTAAATCCACCATTTACCATCTCCCATGCACAAATCCATCATGGACCATCCATGGGTTGATCATACACCATGTACCCCAAATATCATGAATCACCACCAAACATTGTGTAAACATTTTTGGACTAATTCTAAAAGATATAAATCCCTCTTTACAAGGAAATGGTATTCACCAACACCTATGGTCTCTATCTATACTACACCAAACCCATCATCTACAAATTTATACTTTTTGTAGTTTTGGAATCAACCATTATCTCTTGGAAAAACTTGTGGTCCGTGAAATCATTGAATCTTAATCCTCCAAAGCATAATCAACACCTATGAATTTGAAGGAGCATAACCCTAGATAATAAGAAACTTACCAAAACCCAACATTAACTAAGCCAACATCATGGTCCAAAGTCTCCAAAACATACATTATCAGATTTGCATGCTATATTGTAAAGATAAACTAATCTCCATAAAGGATCGCCTCATTAGAGGAAATGACCATGTTGAATAGGTCACTAGAGATCGTAGGGTTGAAGGCCCATATGGGGAAAGTGAAATGGTCATACTCCTTGGAAAGTGGAGAAGTTTGAATAGAATTTGTAGAATCCATTTGGTTATCTTGATAAGCATTTTTAACTACAGTCAGATGCATGAATGAACCTATATATCCATTTACTCGCTCGAAATTCAAAGGATCCAAAAAATATAAGGATCCTCCAAATATGGAATAGTGAAAGTAGCTGAGTAAAATGGTACATAGCTCTCACCATATTTTTTTTCAGTATCTTCTTCTCTAATTTTAACTTTATGATAACCTGATCTCAAGTGAATCTTGGACAATATATTTTCTCCCTTCCACTGATCAAAAATATCATTAATACTTGGAAAATTATATTATTCTTGCTTGTAACCTTGTTCAGCTGTATAAAGTCAATACATAACCTCAATGTTCCATGTTTTTTCTTAAAAAAAGAACTGGGTCTCCCCAACAAGAAATACTTGGGCATATGTACCCCTTGTTCAAAAACTATTCTATATTATTTATAATTATTTTAGCTCCTATGTGCTCATTTTGTATGGATTTTTGGACATTAGACAACTCCAGGCATTAAATCAATAGACAAATCTATACCCCTATTTGGTGGAAATATTGTAAACTCTCCAAATACATTCCCATACTCTTTAAACAATAGATAATCTTCAAGACTTGGCTTATTATCATTCATTGGCTCATCCATATGGGTTTCATATATATGACACCATTTTCTGAAACTTATTTTCAACTACAATGTTGAAATATCTCAAACAGATATAGGCCTTGGAATAACTTGCACTGTCCTTGAATTTCCTTCCTCATCAAGACATGTGAAAGACATTTTATAAAAATCTAAGATAGCACAATGTTTTTCTAGTCATTTCATACCAATCAAGAGTCATAATACCCAAGGAGTATCATGCTCAAATCTTCCTTAGTGTTAATTACATTCAGGTTTACTTGGAAATCATTAACAAGCTCATTGATTCTTCTCTTGGTTCCAATAGCTAGCTAAACAAACCAATATTTTCCATGCTTACATTTATTCAATTTAAATATTTCAACTAGATTTGGATCTATATAGAAATGGCTAGATATAAAATCAATCAAAATAGATTTTGGATGATTATCAATCTTTCCTTCCACCTCAATCATGTGGGACTGATAGCTTGATTTTCTATTGCCCAAGGATGCATAGATCCTTGGAATGATTTTTCCCAAGTCCTCTATTGTCTCCTCTTTCTTGATGTTATGAACAATCTTCATTTTATATCTCCAATGAGGACAATATTTATGTATGTGATCTCCTTCACATCTTCAACACTTGATGGGATGCTAACCTGGCCTCTTTCTCAAGGAATATGTCATTTTTTATCACCTTCAGATTGTTTCCCTTGTTGATATTATTGAAATATATTCCTAATGAAAGGTGGCTTGAATATCCATATAGGATAAATTTTCTACCCATAAGGTAATGTCTCCACATCCTTAAGGCATGTATTATTTCTTCCAACTCTATGTCATTTCTGGCATAATTTATTTCATGATCCTTCAATTTTTTTGCACTAATAAAAAATTACATCTCATTTTTGTATGACTCCACAAATCCCTTCCTTGCATGAATATACACAGAAAAAATACCTCATATAGATTTGAAACTTTCAAAATAGGTGCATTGGTTAGTAAATCCTTTATGTTATCACATTCAATAGCATAATCCATTAATAAACATGACCAATATGCCCATGGAATAATAATTCAAATATTTGCAAGATATCAATTAGACGGGAAAAGAGTATATTTATTAATATATGATCAACAGAAGTGAAAATGTTACAGAATTTTGTGTCGGCACGGTTCAAAACTGAGAAACTAAGTTCCTTCTCGTTGGGCCTCCACCACCTCAATCCTCCACCAAAGGAAAGCTTATAAAAGAGAAACAATGAGGTTCTCAATCAATATATAGCAAACCTCCCATTCGTCACGACGACGAATCTCTTATAACAAGTAATTTTTTTATTTTTATTTTTTGTGTGTGCATGTACAAGGGTAATAAATATATTATACTCTGCGTAGCAATGTGATGATGAACATGTCGCATGCAACATTGACAACAACATAACGACCTAAGACGCACATCAAGTATCTGCATGCAATGAACGACAATCAATCGACAAATAAATAAGGCTGACTACCCATATGTCCTACCTTGTAATGGTTAGGACCTCCAAGAAACATAAGCAATGATCAATCCCAGGTTCCCATCGATTTTAACCATTTAAGGTCTCAGGGATGGCGATTGTTCTGAGGAACATGGAGGTGTCTACATCCCGCCCGACATAAGCAGACCAAGCCTACTAAGCTAATAACAATAACATAACCTTCAATCGCAATCAACAAGGTCATCTACATTGAGGTAAAATGTGATAGTAAAACATTATTAACTTATTAAGGTACTCACTACTATTACAGTATTGCATGGGAGGTGTACTTTCAATCAATTACAAGACAAAGACAATTAAATTAGCAAGTAAGGTAATTAGCACAGTCCGTTAAACTCCAATTCGAGCCTGACTTCACATGTCTAAAGTGCATAATGTCATCGGGATATAATAAAATTAGTCTTAAAGAAATTCACTGTGCAAGTTTAAATTATAATGTGCTCAGGGTTCCATCTAAATCATTTTTCCTTAAATTATTTTTATTGTTATAAGTATTTTGTTTTAAATTCGATATCTAATAATCACGTTAGATATATATAACAATGTCCCCAGAAGTAGATTATGTACATCTTATCAACCTTTACCCAAAATTCCCCTCCCACTAATATTAATAATGAAAACACTTCATGACTTTAAATATACTAACCCATCAAAAAATTAACCATTTCATAGCCATATAAGGATATCTAATTAAAAATTCTATAATATTTATAAACTTCAATCATACTGAATACTAAAGAAAATCTACACTATAGAAGATCATGTGTAATTTTGATGCACCACAATCATGATAGAATAATAAAAACTAAAATAAAGGATATTAATAATTAAAGAGAAACGAAGAACGGGACATTATTAATTAAATAAAATAAAGACAAATTACCTTTTGGAAGCAAGGATTATATCATGGGTTGTATACTAAAGGAGATGACCATTACATCATTGTTCATCAACAAATGTAATTCTATAAATCTGCAGGCAATAAATTCAATGGCGGTCTGAAATATGCCAGTGACTGTGGTCCAATTCGACTGCAAACTTTAAGGCTATTCTACGAATCCAACGAGAACCAAATCTACCCGCAATCAAGGCAATTTATCTGCTAAAAATGGTTAAAGATTTACTGCCAGGCATTTATCATGAGCAATAACCGAGCGTTAATAATTTAGCAATAAAAGGCGTTTAAGACCATTCGTTGCTAGGTAAGGGTAATGTCTCGGGCATTAATAATGAATAGTTTATCTTTACAGAAATAACTTGCTGACGGGAGTAGTTAGGGAGAATTGTTGCCCAACGCAAATCAGGAATAAGTGTCGAATTTAAACATTATAGAAATGAAATGAGACTTAAGGTGGTGCAACACATCTGTGCAAGGCACGACAACCAAGGGCAGGGAAGTTAGTGATTAGGATGGAAAGGAGACCAGAAGGTGCAGGGATAGATTTTGTACAAGGCAAGGCGCGCAAGGGTACGACTGTCTAGAAGTGAAGGTTCTGCAAAAATCACTGCCAAAATTTTATAATCTTGCAAATCGAAATAGTCACTGAGGGTTACTGCCCAACGACTATCATTCCTTCTATATAAATAGTGACTGCTAAGCCATCTGTCACCTAAAACTTATGTGGTAAGCGTTAAGGAGATAGGCTACCCAAAAATCGTTGGAAGGATGTAAGGCGGGGTTCTAAATTTGTCAGATGACCTGACTCTCTCTATTTAGAGATAGGCATGTTTACCTTGGTAAAAGGGACTCCTAAGTTGGTAATGTTGAGTAGTTGATCATTCCAGGGTTTACAATTAATAACAAAACTTAAGTTTTCAAGTGGATTTAGGAGCGTAAGACAGGATAAGTTCGCTAAATCCCATGAAGTTGAGACTATGCTAGGTTGTTGTCAACACTGTGATTCCATCGTTGTCGATGGCTCAGACCAATAGTTTTATTATTTATTTTTTTACTTCGGTGCTTCTCACAACGATGATTGTTCCAGAAGAAAGGAAATCAAATTATCCAAAAATCTGACTTAATCATTTGAGGCCTTGATTAGTGTTGGCTGGGAACGATAACAACAAAAAAAAGTGTATGCCAAAAGATTGTCAACATCAACACCTCTAGCGCATTAACGCATCCGGGGATCAATTGGCATGGATAGTTCATCTAAGATACAACACCATTGTTGCTTAAACGTTGCATGTTATCGCTAAACATCACTGTATAACGGTTGCTATCAACTAGCTAAAATTTCGTTGAGTTCAAAGGTGCCAACGCTGTCTGGTTCAAAGGGATATGCAATTTTACATATAATCCAACACTGTCTGGTCTAAGGAATGTGCAAGTTGATATAATCCAACGTTGTCTAGTTTAAAGGGATATACAATTTACATATAATCCAGTGTTGTCTGGTCTAAGGAATGTGCAAGTTAATATAATCTAGCGTTGTCTAGTCTAAAGAGTAAGAAATTTAAATAAAAGGATAGTTTAGTTTTTTTTTTCCAATAGAGAAAACGATTATTGCAAGGACAGTTAATCGTTGGCCAACATAATTACAAGCGCAAGACAAAATCCATCAACATAAATGCAGAGATAGATGTATCCATAAATGCTCAATAACGTAGAGTTAAGTTGCTCATCTAAGCATAGACGTGGAGTAAATTTATCCATCCATGCATAATAACGTAGTCAATAATGTAAAAACGCAGGAATGTCCTGCGAGATAAAAAGGAGAACTAAAAGGAGATAACACTAGGTATAAACATGCCAAATTCATTTACAATCAATATTCAGATCCAAGCGTAAGGCCTAATGCATTCTACTCTACAAAATAAAAGCGCATATCGTTGCCTTATCGCCTGCTTCGAATGACGTCGCGCGCTCCGTGCCAATGCTAGGGTACTCCCAGCCAATGCTAGGGGTACTCTGCCTCCCCCTTATCCCCCTGAGCTGCAAAGGGGCCACACACTATCCAGAGGGTACGTCTAGCTCCCAACTCGCCTGGCAAGGCCAAGCTACCACTACTCTCCGAGCCGGGAAATCCCAACTCCCACAAGTAAATCAGTCAAGTCACTATTCTGGCAGCGTAACGTTATGCTAACCGTCGATCCCTTCATCCTTCCACTTCCTCTATTTTATAGAGTTTCCAACTTCCTTTCTTTCCCTAAATCTCATTTAATTAAAGTTTTAATAAAAAAATCCTAAAAATTCTCCTTCGTACAAGTGTCATCCATCCCCCACGTTTCTCCATTAATTATTTTCTTTAATTAATTAATTATCTTATTTCCCTCACCCACCTACAGTTACTCCTAAAATCACTCCTAGGTGTCCCTAGATTCCCCTACATGTTTTAAAGGCTTTCCCTAAAATGAAAATGCTAAATCAGTTTAAAATTAGAAGGTTCTTAAATGCAGATTCTTTACTAAGTTGGTTTCCCACTTTTTACCATGAGTTCCCCTCTTTCCCTCTTTAGGTCACCTCCTTTCCCTAATTTCCTAATTTTTATATTTCCTTCTTTCCCCCCCCTTTCTTTTATGAGCTAGAAATGACAGTTGTGCAAATTAACTTCTTTTTACTTTTATTATTAATTTAATATCTTTTTAAACTATCAAAAGTTAAAATAATTAATTTCTTCTTTAAATTTTATATCCACATATTTTATTTTATTTCTTACTCCCTTCATTTTACCCAAAATTTATGAAGACCAAAATCGTTACTTAAATGGTTTTTATTTTAACATTTTATTATTTTATTTTTATATAGATATTTTCTTAAGGGTAGACAAAATTTTACCCCTAGTGAAGTTTTAGTCTTAGAACTTAGATTCTGACTGGGCGACATTTAATTAGGGAAGTTGTTTTAAGATTTCTTAATGTGTTATTTGTCTTAGGGCCATCTAGGTTCATCCCTCTATCATCATCAACGCGACATGCCCTTCAGGACGCACTACGTGCTCCAAGGGTGCCACTTGCCTCTTTTGTTCCCTTGCACGACATGCCCTTCAGGTCACACTACGTGCTCCAAGGGTGCCACTCACCTCTTGTTTCTTTTGCGTGACGTGCCCTTTAGGATGCACCACGTGCTCCAAGGGTGCCACTCGCCTCTTGACTGATTGGTAGACATCAATAACCCCTAGAGTCAACACTCCGCCAGGTGAACTTGTGGGAGACTAAGGGATTCTAAGGAATAAGTCCCCCACCTTATTGTGTGCCCTTTAGAATCATCGCGAGCGACTGTCGCAGTCTTCCCTCATGGCATCGTGGGTATTCTCGAACTTGGTAATCGTTAACCTACAGTTCGAGCCATGGCGGGAGTGCTAGTAGGCTGTGGAAGGGTTGATGTCCACACCTGTCCCTCAACCTCTCTGGTATTCATGTGTGACCCCTTTACTCCATATGTGAATCTGGTCGGCAAGCCATCGTCAGCCTGCATCGTCAACAAATCATTTCAGAACATGTCCACATCATATCATCTAATCAAATGTACTAATATCACAGTAAATCAATCAAACCCCAAGAGCACACTCCCTGACTCGATCCGGAGTCCAAGGGGTTCCATCGATGCCTCTGCATCCTCAAGGTCTGAAATCCTTCACACTCCATAAAACTGAGTCAATAACACCTATCTAGGTCAATGTAGTAAAACAACATGTCATCTACCCATGACGCAACATAATCAAAGTCAAATGTTTTAATATCATAATAATCC
>SNQJ01S0084501.1:4248-25511 GCA_010110895.2 Picea sitchensis | reverse complement strand
AAATGGTTTTTATTTTAACATTTTATTATTTTATTTTTATATAGATATTTTCTTAAGGGTAGACAAAATTTTACCCCTAGTGAAGTTTTAGAATTAGAACTTAGATTCTAACTGGGCGACATTTAATTAGGGAAGTTGTTTTAAGATTTCTTAATGTGTTATTTGTCTTAAGTCCATCTAGGTTCATCCCTCTATCATCATCAATGCGACGTGCCCTTCAGGACGCACTACGTGCTCCAAGGGTGTCACTCGCCTCTTTTGTTCCCTTGTGCGACATGCCCTTCAGGTCACACTAGGTGCTCCAAGGGTGCCACTCACCTCTTGTTTCTTTTGCGTGACATGCCCTTCAGGACACACCATGTGCTCCAAGGGTGCCACTTGCCTCTTGACTGATTGGTAGACATTAATAACCCCTGGAGTCAACACTTCGCCAAGTGAACTTGTGGGAGACTAAGGGCCTCTAAGGAATAAGGCCCCCACCTTATCGTGTGCCCCTTAGAATCATCACGAGCGACTTTCACAGTCTGCCCTCACGGCACCGTCGGTCCTATGGAACTAGGTAATTGTTAACCTATAGTTCTAGCCAAGGCGAGAGTGCTAGTAGGCTGTGGCAGGGATGTTGTCCACACCTCTCCCTCAACCTCTCTGGTATTCATGTGTGACCCCTTTACTCCATATGTGAGTCTGTTTGGCAAGCTATTGTCAGCCTGCATCATCAACAAATCATGTCAGAACATGTCCACATCATATCATCTAATCAAATGTACTAATATCACAGTAAATCAATCAAACCCCAATAGCACACTCCTTGACTTGATTCAGAGTCCAAGGGGCTACATCGATGCCTCTACATCCTGAAGGTATGAAATCCTACACACTCAATAAAATCGAGTCAATAGCACCTGTCTAGGTCAATGTAGTATAACAACATGTCATCTACCCATCATGCATCATAATCAAAGTCAATTGTTTTAATATCATAATAATTTGGATCACTTGCGAGCAAGTGTCCTCAAATAATAAGTTCGCTCAGTGCCCCAGAGCGGGATGTTACACAATAAGGGAAGATCTTGGGGGTTGAACACAGTGTTCATACTTAAAGGAAAAAGGGATGCATGCCTAATATGAAGTAAATAATTTCTCCATAGTAACTTTACTCTCAAAGTGGAATTCTTTCCCCTGTTTTACATAGCTCGGAATTGTCCCATTTATAGCCTTCAGATGGAACTGAAGGGCCGAGTCATAACGCTTACAGTATATGGAAGGCTAAGGATCATAGGTCTCCTATCGTGACATGGAAACCCGACACCAAATTTCATTTTTGGGCACAAATATCGATGTACGCGGGTGGTGGAGCCTACGTATACACATATTGTATAATAAGCAAGGTGTGTACATGTGGAAAAATATGCATTTTTATCTATGGAATTTACAAATAGGGATAATAAGTCTGCATGGGAAATGGAAAAAGGCCTTTTTTGCAAGATTGCATAGGGTGACACAAATCTTGCTTTAACAATATCGTTCTATTCAACTGCATGGGGAATATATATAATGTCAAAAACTTCAAAATTTTCAATCAATTTCATTACCTCGTGTTGGTAGTTCTTAAGGTGATTACAAACATAATGTATCATATTCTTTCTCTATTTGGTTACAATTTTTGAATCACCAACTACCCTTATTTATTTTATTTTTCAGATCTATTTCTTTTATGAGGCCTTGGATAAGATCCTCTTACTCTGCAACATTACTGGTCCAATATAATTCTAATATACATGATATCATTTTTTTATTTCCCAAAGGATCCTTGAGAACACATCTAACACTTGCACGTTCATTTGATTTAGAACCATCAAATTACAAAGTCCAACAAATCTTTTTTTAACTAGATCAACATTTTATAATCTTGGACATTCAGATTCTCGAACCTAGGTGAAATGTAAAATTTCAGAATGAAAACTTGATTCAAGAAATGGTGAAGGTTTTGTAGGGAAATTTCCAAAGAAGGAATCAATGAAAAAATATCCAAATATATGTTTTGTGAACATGATTTTTTCATTGGGGTTATTCAAATATGTGAAGTTATATTTCATGTGATTTTCTCGTTCTACTTGTATTTGATTTGGTCTACCATTGTAAGGTAATCAAATATGTGATTAATCAGTCAAAAAATACCCATGTAATTTCTTTGACCAATCCCTACTTAAAAGTAAATTCTATGCTTTAGGAATGTCAACTACTATGATATCAATTGTTTAATGAAATTTTGGATTCAAATACAATCTAATTAAAATATTTCTTAACTCTCCTAGAACTTTAACATTTGGCATGTCCAATTGTACAATCTAAATAGTAGACTTCTTGGGATCTATGTTTAACTTATTGCACACCCAATAAGACATAACATTAGATTAATCCCTTGAATATACTAAAACATTATATGAATTCCTGTTAAAAATATCGAATTTTAAGAGAAACGGAGGAGCATGCGAACTAGATCTATTTCCAATTAAATAAACATTCACATTAGATGAAATTGTTTTAGCAGATTTCTCTTTTTCATAATTTGATTGCAAGGATTGAATTAACTTATTTTTTTGTTGTGTTAATTTTGTTAATTCGTAAATAGAAATATTATCTCTAGTCATTTTCATATCTTCTACAAAATAGTAATCTACAGAATCATAAACAATAGTCGGTGTATTCTAAGAAGAAACTATTTGATTTGAAGAAACATGGTTTTTGGAAGAGGGAAGAGTATATTTGTTTTCAGAAGTGGAAGGAATACCTTTACTTTTGGTTTGAGCAATACAAATTTATTCGGACTTTCTTCTTCTTAATCATCATCAATTATCCTATGAGTAACATCCCAAAAGACATTGATTAATGACTCAAGGTTTTCATCATCACTAATCTCTTCCTGACTTGATTTTCCATCTTCATCTCCTTCCATTGCAACAAATACTTTAAACATGCTAATAAATGTTGAAAATTTTGTTTCCAAGTGATTATCTTCATGTTCTTGACAATAGTGATATTGAGCAAACTCTTCAATGTGTATTTCTTCAGGGGGAGTTTTAGGATTATTAGAAGGTCGAGGATTTCTCCTAAAAAGAGGTTTCCAAGGTATTATTTATGATGAACTTTCTCATGAATTTTTCTTGAGATATAAAATATTATCAATCAATTTCTGAATCATTCTTTGAATACCATCCTTATCGAATGTTTCTTTGTATTTATTTTATTTTGATGTTTTAATTAGATTTTGTCTCTCATCTAGTGAAAAAGTTATTTTCTCTTAAGATGGGGCTTTATTGGCGATACTCATCCTTTATTTCTCAACACCTAGTGTTTCTTCAAATGTTTCTATTAGATTTGTTTTTTTGGCTCTGTTAACAAGGATATCAATAGAATATGACAAGGTTGTAGTATAGAAATCAATAATTACATTGTTTGTAGGCCTATAATCTTCTAGTATTTTATTCATTACTATCAAGAATGTTTGATTGAAATATTTAATTTTTTCCTTGGAAGACATTTTGATCCTTGATAATTCTAAAACTAAAATGACCATGCTTTTGTCCCCACCAATTTTTTTATGAAAGCAGTGTCAAAAATATTCCAGGTTGTGATTTTTCCTTGTGGTAACGTAAAATACCACATGGAATAATTCCCTCCAAAATTTTATGGAAATAGTTGACATACAACATCTTCATGTTGCATGCCTTTTAGGTTGACTAATAACATCAATTTATTAATGTGATATTCTAGAGATTCTCTATTATCATGATCAAATTTGGGAAGAAATTTCTCATGGTTTTTGAGAAGATCTTGAATATCACCAGCAACTTCAACAACTCTTGGGGAAAGCCACATTATCCTAGGTAATTGATCCATTCTTCTCCCTTGGGGTTGTATTGGACTTACTGGAGGGGTTTGTCTAGAAGATATTGGTGGATAAGGTGGTTGGGTTCCAACAGGAGTGTGAGGTGGAGTCTATGGTGGAGACAAAGGCTTTCTTGAACCAAGCTCTGCTAGGAAATTGATTAAATAATTGTCAGGATCTTCATATCCCCTCAAGATATTTGAAATTTGGGCCAAAGGATTAAGTCCATAAATGAAATTTAATTCATTGTCTTTATCTTTCTTTGACTCTCTATTTCTTTCAAGGATTGTGAATTCGCTTGGGGGATGACCATTTTCCTTTCTATATGCTCTTGTTAAAACACTGGATATTTAAAGTTGTGGATTGATTGTAATGATTTATTTAGAAAGAGTAGAATGAAAAATATCATATTGAGATAATGACATGGGTTATATTGGTTTTCTACCTCTTTTGGACTTTGAATAATTTCAGGTGAATTGGAAATTGAACCTTGTTTAAGAGATGAAGACCCACTGGTAGATCTAGGAATCCTCTTCATAGGTGATTTGGTACAAGATGATTGAAATGGTTTGGAAATGAGAGATGATCTACCTTCCATGCATGTCACTTAGACCTACTTCTAGAACCAATTGTTGATAGGAGGGAAAATTCCCTCCATCAACATGGGATAACTACTTGATTATAAGCCCCAATTAGGCTTGTTTTCGATTGGGATGGTAGTTTCCAACCGAATTCATGTGATTTATTTTCCACTCAAACTATTTTCTCTTATAGAAAGAGACTTTATAGTTTAATCTTTGACCTAAATAACCCTAGATTTGCATAAAATAAATCTTAACTATTGTTCCTATCTCAATTGAGAGAAAAGTTTAATTATAAGTGTAGATACACTGATTAATTCTTCATATTAGAGAAGGAATTCTTTATCTAAAGAATATTTCAGTAAAATAAATATTTCTTCTAAAAATAAATGGAAATATTTATATCCACACTTTATGATAATAGTTTAAGGGTAAATTTAAGTCCCATTCAAAGCACAATAATGAGAAAAAAAATATCAAAAACTAACTCTGAAACAAAACTTATTCATCTATAGCACGTTAAGAATAATCATATAATATAGATGATCCTCCTAATAACTATTAGTTAAATAACAAAAATGGAATATTAAATAAAAGAAGGTATGATAATTGAAAAATATTTTTAGAAGGAATTCCTCAAGTAGATGAATTATAATTTCATATGCATAGCATATCATTAGTCATAAGAATAATAGCAATGATGTCTAATGTATCCTCTATTTGATATACTAACATTCAATGAGTTCAAGAGCATGAAAAATATTCACACAATAGTTTAGTAAAAGATTATGCAAATAATTAACAAAAATGCAATTATAGCAACTTCACATTACTTATGGATGAACTCAACAAAGGATACTATCTTCAAAATTAAATTCAATCTAATAGGAATAAAATTATTATTCCTCAATTTCCAACCCTCTCTTCCTTCTTTAGAATTACAATAAATAGGAATCAAATATCCCAAAATCTAGAATAGTTTCATCTCTTGTTTGAACAGAATGGTCCAAGTGTCAACTTGATTTGATAATTGATATCAGGGAGATATATATTCCTCTCCTATAGCAACTTCTTTGTTGAATTTTCCTTCTTGTTATTACATGTGAGTTTTCCATAAGGTAAGTTTCCTTAACATTGGTGAAACCGAAGGTGGATAAAGGATATATTCATTTAATTTGAACCGGTAGATCCTTTTGGAAATCTCCTCATATCCTGATTTAAACATTGATAAGAAATTGTTGATGGATTTATAGAACTTTGTTGGTTGAGTGATAAATTCCTTGACATTATCCACATTCTAGAAACTTAGTTGTGGGATCCCATCTTATCATGATATTATTAGTTGATTTACATATGAAAGGAAATCTGTCACGGATACAAATTTCCCAAGAAATTGTACATGTGGAATTTCAAACTCTTCAATAATGTCTACAGATAGACCCCACAAATATGAATAGATCTTGCTAGTCTCTTTGATTAAATCTTGTGTAAATAATCAATTGATATGCCAAGAATCTAGTGAAGAATGTATTTGTATTTTCTCCTCTTCAGACAATATGGAGTAATCTTTAGGACAAATGATTTCTTTTGTTTCACATTCCTTCAAATTATCAAATGACCTTTGAGCTTCTTTTTGTTTCTCAAACTATGTTTGGTATTTTGAAGTAAATTGTAGGAAAATCTAATATTTCTTTTTTATTTCATACATCTTGGAATAGAAAAATCCTTGCAGAGAGGTTAGTTTGTTGTTTAACTCCATTGTTTATTTCCTTGAGGTTTCTGAATTCTTTGTTTTTATTTTCAATTCATTTAATTGGGAAACCAAAGTGTCAGCTTGGTTCTCATGGATTTTTATCATTTTCTTATTTTCATCAAGAAGAACAACTAGTTGTTTATCATTCTTAGATTTAGAATTATCTATTTTAGTCCTTAGTTGGTCAATGACATCCAAAGATATCCTATTTTCTTATGTAAGATGATTTGTCCGATATTAATGTTCTTTTGAATAGATGGTCTCTTGTGAACTCATTTGTTCTTGTAGTTATAATACCCTTTTAATTAATAAGATAACCTACTTATTGAACATTTGTTTGCATCAAGAAATGCCCCTAAGGCATCAAAATATTCTTATGCAAACTCGTGTTCATTTAGATGTGTGGCATTCTAAAGATGTATTGCTTCATGTCTGGTTTCCTCATGATGTGTAGTCGTTTTCCTCTTATTTTTCCTTTTTACTATGGTATTTGATGTATAATAAAAGATATAAGTATTTAATGAAAAAACAACGTCCTGAATAGGATGAAGACTATCAAAGTCAAAAGATGGGGAAAATATTCTTCCTGGGATGGAAGTTATGGGAGTAGTATCAATGGAAGGGATAGTTGTAACAACTTCTAACTCAGTGTTATCAACAACAATATTGGTACCAAGCTCTATATTTACCTCCATAGTTTTAACACATGTATTTGTTGTTGGTTTGTCTTCTCCTCTTCTCGTGTTGCATTTCCCTATTGACTTGGTTTGTGCATGTTAGTTGTAAAAATACTTTGATCCTTCTCTGTTTCATATTTATATTATTCTTCCTCCTCTTCATCAATAATTATTGGCACATTACCCTATTTTTATTCTTTCTCTTCTAAGAAGGATTTCTTTATCATCAATTTTCGATCGAGGAATTCTTTCATTTTGGGACTACCTCACAAATCCTTAATACGATGACACACTTCCTGATAATTTACAGCTCTCTCAAAAATAATACCAAATGGGTCAATCTCATGATTGTATTCCTTGACATTTTTTACCACACTACAATGTTTCTTGACAAGAATTATTGGGTCATGTCTTTTGAAATTTACTTGGGCTAGTCAGATTCCATCCATTTTCTCTACTTATTTTCGATCATGTTTTTTGTTTAGGAATGAGAAAATTCCTAGTGAAATTAGAAAGGATCATCATTGTGCTTTCTAGCTTCTTGAAAGAGATGGAGAAATGTCGACACTAACAATTTGATATGCAATCTATCTCAGTGCTAATTTATCTGGAACATATCTAGGTAAGAGATGTGGAGATCCTTCACATCCATACATCCTTATATTGGAAAATTCCTCATCAATAAAAAAATTACCAATTTCTTTAATAGCATCAATATCTTCTTGAGTAAATATGTGGGCTAGTTGATTTTTCATAATCATGTTCAAATGAACCATAAAGTGGTTGCATATTTCATAGAATAATTTTTTATTGTTTATTTACCACATTTTTGAAGAGTGTATGTGAACAACCTCTTCAAAAGAAGTCCATTTCCAAGCCAAAAGGGAATGGGGTGACTCAACAAACATCATCTATCAAATATCCCAAGATGAACAATCTTGGACAATACCATGGGGATACTTTCTATGATTTCTTAACTTGTAACCTCATGTTGGTAGAAATTATATTAGACAAGATGAATAATTCTCCTTTTATAACTTGGTGAATTAGGACAACACAACTAAATTTGATTTTAAAAGAATATTTCTCACCATAAATGCAAGAGAGCATGGTAGCTACTATCATGGGGGGTTTCTTCAATCTTAGAATAGAGTATATTTTATCTATTATAATTTTGAATGCATTGGGGTCATGCCACCACTCTCTGATTAAATCACCCATTTTTATTTCTTCCCCTAAAACCTCTTTTTCAATGAAACTCTTCATAAATTGTAATCTAAACAGAATGCGGGTGGACTTAACTTATACATGTTGGAAATATCTTCTAGTCTGAAAGAACCAAAACTATTATGAGAATAAGTTACACGAGTGCAAGTGGAAACATCGGTGTGAGAAATAATCCACAGTACCATATCATAGTAGGGGAACACTATTGGTTTGGCCAGTAGTTTATCAAGGCAAGAATTCTTGATGTTAACCAAGTCATCAACATCAAACTCATATTCACCTGTAAAATCACCATATTCAATGAACTTGTAAATCTCAGTCCACCCTATGCTACTTCTTACTCATGTCTTCAAAGAGGTGTATGAGAAAAATGTTGAATTGGGGTTCTTATCAATCACTTCTTCCTTGTCCTTTTGTTGTTTTTATTTTCATTTCCTAGTCATTCTATCATAGAGGATACCTATAAAAAACAAATTTTAAGATAAGTTAGGAGATTTTTTGAGGAAGAACAATATTTGCAGAAGTTCATAGCTTAATTTTAAGTGGTATTTGCACCACTCCACACCATAAATGTTAGTGGTAAGAGTTTCCAGTGGGGAAAGAATCAATAGCATGTATTTGACGAGATTGAAAGAAATATCAATCAAGCACCCGTGATTGCACTAACAAACATGCATAAGCCCTTAAAAGTGGAGACAACTGCAAGTGGGTACACCATGGGATCAATATTGATGCATGGAGGAAGAGCCATATGCTATCATTATAAAGTATTTCATTGGGTGATTATCAACTACCCTACCTATGACAAGAATCTATATTCCTTGGTACAATATTTCAAAAAGTGGAAGCACTATTTGATGGGTAAGGAGACCATCATCATACACACAGATCACTATCAACTACAACATTTTTAGTCCTAGATTAAACTACAACAAACTAGACATTACAAGTGGATGGGGTTTTTACAACAATTTTATTTGGTTATAAAGTATAATAAGGGTAGCACAAATAATTTGAAAGACATCCTTTCATAGACATCCACATCCAAGATTACATCTTTGGGAACTCTGATGCACATGGATCATTTTATGCATGATGCATACAAAGAAGATGAGGACTTGAAGGAGGTGTTTCAGCAACTGCAAGGCTAAATTCATATAAAAGAAGGTGATAGAGAGGTTGACTATAATTTCCAAAATGGTCTAATCTAAAAGATTGACAAGCTTTGTGTTCTTAAAGGTGAACGATTGCAATTTATTAGAGAGTCTCACACCTCTAAGGTTGTAGGACATTTTGGTGTTGGGAAGATAGTTTCCAACTTATAGAGGTACGCTTACTAGCCCATAATGCAAGAATATATAGCACAGTATATAAGAGGATGTGCACTTTGTTGTACGAGCAAGCCCAATAACATGAATTAAGGTCCATACCATCCCTTACGTGTACCCAATCGACCTTGGGAAAGTATTTCCATGTATTTTTGGGAGGTTTACCAAAAACCAGAAAGAGAAATGACTATCTATTTATGATAGTTGACAATTTCAAGAAAATCTGCATTCTCATGACTCGTAAAAATACCATCAGTTGAAAAGAAGAAAAAAATAAGTTATTTGAATAGTTTTGGGTGCACTTTGCAATACCAAGGAGCATGATCTCAGATAGGGATACCATATATAATAGTTCATTTTGGGCTACATTATGGGAGAATATGGACACTAAGTTTAAGAGGTCTACGACATTCCATCCACAAACAGATGGGAAGAAAGAAGTAGTTAACAAGAAATTGGTTAAAATTTTGAGGGGTTACAATCATAATCATCCAAAGACCTACGAAGAAAATCTGATCTATATATAACACTCTTATAATAGAGTAGTCCACACTTCTACTAGTAAGTCATCTTTTGAAAATTTCTTTAGGTATTTTCCACCTTCACCCTTATATATTGTATATGGACATCAAGGAGTTATGAGGGAGGACCTCACAAAATATTCATTAAAATAAAATAAAATAAAATTGAGAGTATTAGGAAGATCCATTTGCAAGTACAAGAGGAATTGAAGAAGTCACAGGAAAAGTACAAGGCTAGACATGACTAGAATAGTATAGATATAAAATTTAGAGTGGGATACAGAGTATGGTTATAGTTGAATAATGAAAGGTTATAGGTTCATGTTAAGAAGATCAAGAATCTTTGGTATTGTCTTTTTGAGGTATTGGAAAATGTGGGAGATAATGCCTACAAAATCAGTCTACCCCCATACATGCACATTTACTGAGTAGTGAATGTGGATAATATCAAACTCTATGAGCCTTCGACGTTATATAAGGAGCATGAGAATGTCCTACCGTCCATATAGGACTTAGCACCAGATTCTTAGGCATAGTTACAAGAGGACACAATTTTGTAGAAGCGGTCTAGAACTACAAGACTAGTGCATCATGACCTTTGGCAGGTTGGGTTGAAACGACAACTTCCACGTAATGAAAAGTGGTACTCCAAGGAGAAGGTATATGAAAATATTCCTCACCTCATTTCTTAAATATTTTTCTAACAAAAATACTTTGTAAATGGGGAGGTATGATCCAGATTGGATCACTATATTATCTGTCATCTATCTTGATGCTTTCAGAGTTAAACAAATTAGAGGAATTTCAAGAAGATTCTAGAACATTAAAAAACCTACCAAAATTGAGGGTTAAGGAAGTGAAAAAACCTACCCCTATATGGATATTGAGCTATGTTAAATACCAAGCTACTAGGAGGAGAAGGGGTTCCATTCTATGTTATTTTGTTTTGTTCCATAGCAGAGCAGAATAACAGGGAGTGGGAAATTAGAGAGCATAGTAGGAGGGGTAAATGTTATGTAGAAACTTAACATACAAGAGGTCTTAGGTAACTCAATAGAGAGTTCCTTCTCCTTCGTACTTGCATTATTTCCATACTAGAGAAAAGAGACCAGAGTAGTCTCACCTTCTAGATGGGTTTTCTCCCATAAGGGTTTTCTAGAAAAAATATTTGTGTCATCTTCTGGATGGTGTATAATTGTACTTTAGTGTTCTCTATTTCTGCATTTTATATATTTCATGCATAAGAAGAAAATAAAAAACTAAATATTTTGGAATCTAAAGGAAATTAACCTTCATAGTGTATATTTAAGTTTTATTTATCAGATATGTTGTGACGAAATATTCTAATGTAATGTCCATGGAAGTTTAGGAATCAAAATTAGTTACAAAGTAATAAATTATAGTTCAATCTTCTAACTTAAGGATAAGAAAGCACACAAAGTCTAAGTATCATTACAAATTTAGCTTATAGGAATAAAAGGGGTGTGCATACTAAAATGGGTTGCACACAACTAAACTACATGCTAGGTATTCAAAAAAAAAAATAGGGTGCACACAACTAAACTACATGCTAGGTATTCAAAACTAAAATTCAGGGTGCTAACAATGATCTCATTTCCAGTTATATTTTCTCGTAGTATTCTTTGTTTTTTTCATGTGTATTTTCAGTTTTTAAAGCTAAACACTCCTCCAATTTCCATAATTTGGTATAATTAGAATACTCATTGTAGACCTCTATCCTCTCATGCTTCTAGTTATCTATCTTAGACACCCATGCAAATTTTCTTCATTGTCGAGATCCTTTGTAGCTCAAATTCTCCACCCAAACTACTCATTCCTCAATCATTTTAGTTATTCTGAAGTCTCTATACCCACCCAAAACTTGATTACTTGTTGAGTTCCAAGATGACCTATCCTTCACCTAAACCATTTTTATTCATTGGGATTAGGGTTTACATTTTATTTTCTTCCACACCCACCCAACCCACTTGCATTTGTCACTTTAGTTGACCCACAATGCCTCCACATCTGGATCCCTCTTAAGAATCGAAAACCTCCACTCCTATTCTGGCCCAAGAGATTTCACTTGCTATCAAGGAAATGGTGCAAATATGGCCTCATGTTTATGCGTCTACATCCAATTAGATAAAAAATAATCTCTCCCTGAGTATGGTGGGAAAATGCAAGGAAAGCTACTAGATTCTTGGGTCCACAACCTCTCTACATAATTTAAAACTTGTTGAGATATGCTTGACACCACCAAATTATAGATCATTATCTTACAACTGGATGAAATAGTATAGTTTTGGTTGGGGAAACAATTTGAATATCCTAAACTTTAAATCAAACTGAATCCAGCTCAATTTTATAGAAGTTCCATTATCATCCATATCAAAACTATATGGGATGACTTATGTCAAGCGTTTTTGTGTCATTTCTACCTTCTTCTCTATTAATATATTCTCATGTTCCATGGGTTACAACTCGAGCAATCTCTAGGCCATTCAATATGGAAACAGATTGAAATGTTTAGAAAGCATAGGATCCAACTTCACATCCACAATTTTATAAGGTAATTATTTTAAAAGTCAACTCTAGTTTTCTAGTAATATTTATAAATGGGGTTTCCTTATTTGGTAGAAAATCCCTATATTATTTTTTCATCCATGCTCTCAGTATTGACCAAAAACTTGAAAATTTCCCTCACCTCCCTTCACCTTTCTCTCTCTCTCTTCATAACCCACCAAACTCTCTCTAACCTACATCCTCTTCCACCTTTGAATCACCATCCCCTCTTTGAACTAGATTCTACTGCCATTACCAAAAGGTCTCAAATAATTCTTATACAAAATGATGCATCTCGACTGCCATACTATAAGTAAATCCATATACACATATCAACACATAGTTGAAGTTGTGCACAATCTGTTGTCTTCTCAAATCCCTCCTCCTTTCAATGTCCAAGTTCTCTTCCTAACCCTACCACTCCATATATAAATTTGTTGTTAATGACCAAAAATTTGTCCCACTGTCGTATAGACCATATTTTTACATACAATTTCTAGATAAAACACGAAACTGCTACCATGACTCTAGATAATGGAAGTTAAAAAAAATTGTCTCTTGTGGCATCACCACATGCTTCAAGTTATCCAGTATTAACAATCCATCTCCTTATCATTTGGGCTAGGTATAGAAATATGGACCATAGTCATTAGTTAATAAACATTGTGATATTAAAGTTTCTATTGGGATTTTTTATGACATCATCAAGTGTGATGTTTCACCCCTTGATTGCGTTGACCTTTTCTTGGGGATTCCATACCAATACTAGCACCATGATTTGCATGATGGATGTCATAATTCTTACAAACTCTTTAAATTCAACAATACATGTCAAATTACATCTTCTGTGGTTGTGCCCCTCTCTCTCATTTGGATATTGTTAGCATCATTATTTTTAGGGTAAGTTTGAAAGTTTGTTTAGAGTTTGAAAATTCATGCCTTGGTCTTGAGAAGAGCAAGACATTCCTAATTGAGTCACAGTGTGTAGTTTGTCTCATGAGATGGATAAAAAAAATCCTTGGGTCATTTTATGAAATAAAAGGTAATATGCATGTCAATAGAGATTTAAGTCATTGGTTGAGTCAAAGAGTGTTGTGACTATCTCATAATACATCATCAAGGGGTATAAGAGTCCATCATGTCACAAAGTGGGAAATTATGTGTCAAAGTTGATTCATGGGTTAGGGATGAAGGTCATGTCAAAAGAGGTATATTGGTTCATCATCACACCTTATGAGGTCAACAAAGGGACAATGATTACACTCCATTCCATTTGTACTATTGGCAAGTTTCAAACAGGTTCACACTCCTCAAATTTGTTGCGCAAGTTACTTAAATCGGCTTGAGAGGTATTTTCATCTTTGGGCAAGTACTTTCTTTTTAAAATCCACTCCTTATCCACTCATCTATGCATACTTTCCACCTTTTGTTTGTTTGCACTGCATTCACGACCTGTGCATAAGACATAGCCTCCTCAACAAGCTTCAAAGATCTCTTCTCGCAAACAATCCTCCTTGCTACGAAAACACTGTGCATATTTCCCTCGCTACACAAAACTTGTGTGGTATCATTTGCTACACAAAGCGTATTAATCTATTTTTTCTCTGCATCCCATGCTCGCCTTAGTTTCTATGTAAAAAACCTTTTTGAGACCATGTTGATGCAAGCTTATCCTGTGAATAATTTTTCACATCATATATGAAAAGTTTGTTTCACCTATTCAAGCCAAACCTTATCCCTGCTAGTTTGTTGCACAATCCATCCTATTGAGTTTCACAACGTATTTTCTTTGAAAAGTTTCAAATTTTCCTTGAAAATCATACATTGCATAGCCATAACATCACAAGAAAAGAAGAAATACAAGGGAGGAAATGTGTTGAGATATGAAACTTGAGAGATGGATTTGGTAAACTTAGATCCTTCTTACAGGGTGTCTTTTGAGCAGGTTGGGTGTATGATATTTTGTGAAAGAATCCAGCGGTATAACGTACAGTTGACCAAGGAGTTCTCCCTGAACTTCAATGGTGTGTATACAATCATTGCAAGGGTCACCTTTCCAATATCAGAAGAGACCATATATGTTTCCATAGAGATCCCCATATAGGGAGAGAAATGGTTTAAAGGTATGCCTCTCGAGCTTATGTTTTATATTGATTTCCTCAAACCTCAGTATAGAAAGAAGAAAATTGGTGCCATTATCCCTGGGGAGTATCTTTTAGAACTATATGAGAAGTTGTTGAGAGTAATCCAAAGATATTTTACTTGTGAGGGTAGGTTTGTCAGGGTGTATCAATACCACGTAAAGCTCCTCATGCATTTCATATGGAAAATCCCGATAAACTTACCCTTTTATCTATATAGAATCCTAGGCAAAATGGCAGACAAAGTCCAAGCGAGGGATAACTAGATTAAGAGAAGTATGTTCCATTTCTTCTTGGTTAAGTTGTTAGTGGTTGAGGAGATGAGAAAGTTGAACAGGGACTGGTATTCCTTCTTAACTTGAGAAAATATTTCCCTAGATCCCAAAGGATATACACCCTTGTTTGTTGAAATATTGGCCTCTAACAGCTCAGCTGAAAAAGGAAGAAGTGTTGCAGAAAAGGGAAAAGGAAAGGAAGTTGAGGGTTCATCATGAAGCCAACAAGTTCCTAAGAGGGTTAGGAGGCTACAKTTCAATGATGAGCCAAAGGAGACATAGACACCCAGCAGACCCACCATAAGGTCATCTTCTAGAAGGTTTTCCACACCCACAATGCAGATAGAATTTGTTGAGGTTGCAGCTCAGGAGATGGATGAATAACAAGGTAAATAAGAAGAGAAATTTTGAGAGTTTGTGGGAATGAAACAATAGCTCAGAGAGGCTTAGCATGTGATAGCTCAGTTTTACCAAGAGAATAGAGAATTAAAAAGGAAGTTAGCTGAGAAAGACTCTAAGGAAAAAACACCACAAAACAAGGCAGATCCCAAGAAAGAAATTTCAAAGGGGAAGGAAGTCATGCATAGTCCTGAGACCACAGTTTTAGCTAAGCCTATAACACATCTGACACGATCCTCATCCAGGAAGAATAGTCTAAAGATACAAGGCAAGCTAGTAGCAAGTGAAAGACCTCCCACTTCGCCCACAAAAGGAGAAAAGAACACAATATGGATTAATAAGAAGTTAAGGGAAGATCAATATCAAATCATTCAACTCAGGGAAGGAAATAGGATATCATATGAAAGAGATATGAAGAACTTTAAAGAATTCAAAATAACCAGAGAAAATGCCTATGCAACCCTTTCCAGTGCCCAATCAAAATTGAAAAGAAATGCAGCCCTGTTTAGGCAAGTGGGAAATTTGAAGGTACAAAACTTAACGCTAAGGAAGGAAAACAGGTACCTTAAACAAAATATGAAATTGAATTATGAAACCAAAATAAGACTAGAACTACTTGCAGAAGTAGCAGAAATATGACTGACGAAACTTCACATTTTTGTCTTTTTGGGTATGTGACCATCTCAAGTTTTGTTCATGTCATAATTGTTGTGGAAAACATGCACTTTGATATTAGAGAAAGGTTTCACAAGGGTGACAACATAAACATTTCCTGGGAACAGAAGTTCTTTGGACTGGTAAAATGTCATACCACTTGCGTAGCGAGTCCTCGCTACACATATGTTGTAGACACACATGATTAGCAAGAACAGTGGGAGATGATTGGAATTTGAGTTTTGAAGCTAATATGGGTCCCCAGTCACTTATTTCCACACAAATGTTGTTGCCACTTGTCCCCAGTCACTTGTTGGCATTTGAGTTTTGAAGGTAGCACTTGCGCAGCAAAAATTCCAGTTTTCTACACAAAGGTGGAAGAGTTCTCCAACAATGCATAGGATGACTCTAGATTCTTTCGAGATGCACCTGATGACTCATCAACAACAAAATATTCAAAATTTTCTCAAATCTATGATTCTATAAGACATTTTTTTTTTGCATTAAATATGGTCAAAACAAATTTACTATTTTTAGTAAAGTTGTTTAGGAGTTGTTCTCTTTCAAATGTAACTAGATCCACCATTGTAGGCAACAGTAGTTCGACTCCTAGTAGCCTAGTGTGACAATAGCCTTCTATATATTTTATAATTTTGATGTAAGGAAGTCGAGTTAGCATAAGTATAGATATTTTGATCCTGATTGTAATTTTCTTTGAATCTGAAAGAAATAAAAATGCAGAAGTCCTCAAATTTTTATCAAAAGATTCAAATGGTGGTGATTTGTTGTCTATATTCTTATCCTTGTATGTAGTTCTTGTGTCCTTACTTTCATATTCATTTTATTTTGTTTAAATTGGATAATTAAAAGGTCTGGAATTCCTCTAATGGTTCTCTAAACTTAAGTGATTTAAACTCTCTTTATCTTCTTAACTAGGTTAGAATTCATCTTCCATGGTGCTCTGATTATGTTATGTGTTTATTTTCCTCTTCCACCCTACATAATCAAACTCAAAACTGAAATTTCATCGCCTCATTTATCCTTTGTTCCTCTGGGAAGTTCTACCTACCAGTCATTGTTTTCATTCGTTTTCATGGGTTGGCTCCATAGCCCAAGATATACTATACCTCCTTTCCAACAAACCTTGAAAAAACTACCTCAATCATCTAAACCTAGCCATCAGTTCAAAAACAATCTATCTATCAGACATCGAGTCTCAGAGAGAACCCTCTCTAGATTGGAAGGGATAGTTTCTAGTCTTAAAGTTGGTTTGTAGGTTACCTTTGTAGATTGTTTCTTCATCCCAACAATTTACTCAGTGCTAATAGATACCTTACTATTTGTTAGGTCAATCTCAACAAATATATGTACCCTTCTTTAGTACACCCCATCAAACCAAATAATCATTCCCACTTTCCCCCATTCAATATGCATCCTTTGTTGGATGTATTTTTCGATGTATTTCTCCCTCCCAAGGGCCTTTCTCCTATTCACCCAATCCACCATTTCATTGACCTAGAACTCGGGGATTCTCTTCCAAATTCCCCTACTTACAACCTTCCTCCCTATGTAGTTGTTGAAATCAAACATCAACTTAAAACCCTTATACAATTCAACCCTATTNTTTCTCCTATTCACCCAATCCACCATTTCATTGACCTAGAACTCGGGGATTCTCTTCCAAATTCCCCTACTTACAACCTTCCTCCCTATGTAGTTGTTGAAATCAAACATCAACTTAAAACCCTTATACAATTCAACCCTATTTAGTTGTTGAAATCAAACATCAACTTAAAACCCTTATACAATTCAACCCTATTTAGTTGTTGAAATCAAACATCAACTTAAAACCCTTATACAATTCAACCCTATTGAACCTTTTTCCCCCCTTGTGGCTTCCCAACATCCATTATTCCTAGAAAGGACACTCAAAAATGGCATTTAGTCATTAATTTACATGCTCTCAACAATGCCATTGTCAACAATTGTTATGGTTTGCCATGAATTCATGACCTCGTGGACCATTGCAAGGGTGCCAAGTTATTTACGAAGCTATACTTGAATTTACGTTATCACCAAGTCACATGAACCATTGGATGATCATTTTGTGATGATTTATTTGGATGATATTCTAACCTTTATCGAGACATGAGAATATCACCAACAACATCTTCACGTAATGTTGGAAATATTGCATTCTCACAAATTGCTTTAAAAATGGAAAAAGTACTTTTTAGGGAAAATTTCCATTCAATGTTTGGGATTTTTCATTGATCAAGTGGGCCTTAATGCGGACTCTACTGAGGTCCAAGCTCATGCTAATTGACCAGTACCTACTACGTCAACAACTTTGAAGTGTTCTTTTGGGCAACCTAAATTTTTACCACTGGCTCATTTCACACTTCTCKTACATAGCACACTCTCTACGTCAACTTTGTTATTAGACAACCTTCATTTGGTCCAAATCTGTAGTAGATATTTTTCAAAATTTAAAGGATTCTTCATKTTTTTATCCTATTCTACACCTTCCTAGTCTCCAACAACCATTTAAGATAGAAATTGTTGCTTCTCACTTTTCCATAGGAATTCGTCTAAGAGAAGGAGGCCACATGATTTCCTATCACTTTGAATCACTATCCGATTTTAATCTCAATTATAGAACATCAGGAAAAAAAATTACTCTCGTGTGCATGCTTTAAAGTAATGGCATCATTACATCCTAGGTATGGAAACTATTCTTCACACTGATTATCACCCTTTGATTTTCATCAATTCTCAAACTAAGGTTCAAGAGAAATGATATCTCAAATTGGTGTACTACATACAAAAATTCCATATGACAATCAAATATAAAAATGGTAGTTCCAATCAAGTGGTTGATATGTTGAGTCAACCTCCTGGTTAGGGATTGAATATTTTGAATGTTTGTTGTGTTGCATATGAAGGCTATAAATTATTGTATGTGTTGGATCCATTGTTTTTCCTAATCCGACATGCATCCCATCAACCAAACTCCGTATTCGGATTATTCAGTTCATGATGGTTGGATATATCACCTAATAAGATTCATTTTCCTCAAACTCCACACCTCTTACTTCTTATTAAATAATCCCAAGCCTCCTCCTTTGAAAGTAATTTTGATAATTTAAAAACTTGCCAACACCTTCATCACCATTTATTCTATCTTTCTATGCAATGACAAGTGGAAGCTTTTATTTTTCAATGCTCTTTATGTAGCACCAACAAATCGACCAACCAAAAACAAGGCCCTTATCAACCTTTGTCAGCAATTTCCTCGCCTTGGGAATCCATCTCTATGGACTTTCTGAGTGGCTTTTCCATGGCACTTAAGAAACATGACTACATCCTGTTAGTATTTTTTCATTTCTCCAAGATGGATCTATTTATTCACTGCACAAAGACTATTGTAGCCCAATAAAGAGATGACTTTTTTTTATCTCATGTCTAGTCACACAATGGTCTAATTGTCAACATTTTTTCTAATAAATACTAATGTTTCCTCAACGCATTATGGAAGACGTCAATGCACTCATTACACTATCAACTTCGTTTCTCTATAGCATTCCACACCCAAACCGATGGAAAAATGGATGTGGTTAACTCTAGCATACTCCATGCTCTTTCCATCCATTACACCAAGACTAAATAGTGGGAAACTTATTTCCATGTTTTTAAGAAGAATTACAATAGAGTAGTTAGTGTTTCTACAATTTTTTTCTTCTTTTAAGGAAGACTATCACTACCAACCACTAGGCCCTTATGAGATCCATTTCATTTTGCGAACACTCACCACTCCTCGTTAGCATAAGGAGCAACAAAGTACTTCCACCTTTTTTCAAAAGTTGGCACGGATTCAGTCTTAGATTGTTGTAGCATTAGAAGACTCTCCATTTCATTAGAAGACTCTCCATAGTCATCAAAGGGTACCAAAATAATTTTAGGTGGGTGACCATGTATATTGTATTTGGACAAATAAGGCTTCAAGGGACAATGGCATCATATGCTCAAGCCCATTAGATATGGTCTATATATTATCATTCAACAAATTGGGGACAATGTTTATCACTTGGATCTCCCATCTCAACTAGGAATTCACAATGTGGTCAATGTCAATCATCTCAAGCTATACAAACCTCCACTTTTGGAAAAAGAAGTTCAAGTCTTCTATCTTGCATATACCATTCCATATTTGCGCCCTCCTTTTGTAGAAGATACTTTTCTAGATGTGCACAACTTTTCCATCAAACAACAACAATATTCTTCTTATCTTGTTGAACACCAAGGGCAACAACCTACCTAAGAAAACTACTTCTTGAGATAAATTTTCAGACTCACTTCCCTCATGTGGTTGAGAAAGGTTATATCTTTCCATGAGAGCACACTTCTTGAGATCAAGTTAATTTGATATTAAATAAATACATGAACTCTTTTTACAATTAGTAATTAGTAGAGATGTCTTTATTAAATAATTTATTAAAATAGCTATTTTGTCTATCTTATTAATTTTTAGATAGAAAAAAGAAAAATTACATTATTATGTTTTTTAATTTATTTTCTTCAAATTTTCTTTGGATTTTGTATAAATATTGTTAATGTATCAAATTAAAAACTCATCTAGTTTTTATAGCACGTGACAATTGAAGAGATACATCAAAGAGAAAATAACATTATTATGTTTTTGGATTTATTTTCTTCAAAAATTCTTTGGATTTTGTATAAATATTTTTAATATATAAACTAAACACTCATCTAATTTTTATAGCACATGACAATTGAAGAGATACATTAAAGAGAAAATAACATTATTATGTTTTTGATTTATTTTCTTCAAATTTTCTTTGGATTTTGTATAAATATTTTTAATGGATCAACCTAAACACTCATCTAATTTTTATAGCGCATGACAATTGAAGAGATACATCAAAGATAAAATAACATTATTATGTTTTTGGATTTATTTTCTTCAAATTTTCTTTAAATTTTGTATAAATATTTTTAATGTATGAAACTAAACACTCATCTAATTTTTATAATTTTTTATAGCACGTGACAATTGAAGAGATACATCAAAGAGAAAATAACTCAGAAATATTATCATTATTTATGGCCATATATGTAAATGATAATATGCGGCCAACTCGTACATAAATGAGAATATGTGACCAAATGATATAATATTTTTCGACTTCTAAGAGGATTAGAGACAACAAATCTACGTACCAGTGTGGATGA